>RCUC01125248.1:0-53863 GCA_003697995.1 Taxidea taxus jeffersonii | reverse complement strand
CAACTCTTGATATCAGGCTTGTAAATTTGAGCCCCATGTTGGGTGCAGAGATTACTTTATTTAAAATCTTTAAAAATAATAAAACGGTCCTCTTCTGATCCTCAACACTGTCATTTTACATAGCCTCTGATGTGCAGTGGCCTTGATTCATTAAAATTCAAAGTCTGTTCCTCAGAAGAGCTAATCACAGCTTAGGTTGTTGAAAATATTTCTGGCTTTAAAATTTGGGTTATCAAAAATGTTTTTTTAAAGGTTTACTTATTTATTAGAGAGAGAGTACATGCATATGTGCAAGCAAGTTGGAGGAGAGGGAGAGGGAGAGAGAAACTCTAGCAGATTCCTCCGAACCAGGAGCCCACCATAGGCCCCAAACACAGGATCCTGAGATCATGACCTGAGGTGAAATTAGGAGTTGGGATGCATTTTTTTTTTTAAGGATTTTATTTATTTCTTTGACAGAGAGAATGTGAGAGAGGGAACACAGGCAGGGGGAGTGGGAGAGGGAGAAGCAGGCCTCTCATTGACCAGGGAGCCCAATGGCAGGACTTGATCTCAGGACCCTGGGATCATGACCTGAGCTGAAAGTAGATGCTTAACGACTGAGCCATCCAGGTGCCCCAGGAGTTGGGATACTTAACCAACTTCACCACCCAGGCACCCATAAATAAGGGTTGACTATTTCCGTTGTCATCTTTTAGAGTGACTGAAGGGAGGTGGTATGGATATTTAAATCTACCATGCTGCTAATTTCCTTTGAAGCACAGCAGGGACAGGAATTAGGAAAATACCTTATTCAGTAGAGAAATGGTAAGTGGTTCCCAGAAGATCCAAAAAATTCAGCAAAGCAGTGAATGCTTGAGTATGATTGAGGAAAGGTGATCTCGTGCTAAATTTGGTCAGAGTTCTTTGCATGAAAGTACATGCTGTGACTTGGAGAACTTGACTCCTCTGAGGAGTGTATAGATAGCCCTACAGTGGTTACCCTTCATCATTTTTTTCACTTTTCTTTACTCCTAGATCTACGAAATCCAGAGGCAGCACTGTCTCCCACCTTCCGCAGTGACAGCCCAGTGCCTACTGCACCCACTTCTGGTGGCCCTAAGCCCAGCACAGCTTCAGCAGTTCCTGAGCTAGCTACAGACCCCGAGTTAGAGAAGAAATTGCTACACCACCTCTCTGATCTGGCCTTAACATTGCCCACTGATGCTGTGTCCATCCGTCTTGCCATCTCCACGGTAATGACCTGATAAGATAGGGTTGGGATATACCACTTCTTTGCTTCAGTTCATGGTCAGTGTCTTACTGCCTTCCCCTCCCCTCCCCTCCTTCCCTAGCCAGATGCCCCTGCCACTCAAGATGGGGTAGAAAGCCTCCTACAGAAGTTTGCAGCTCAGGAGCTGATTGAGGTAAAACGAGGTCTCTTACAAGATGACGCACATCCCACTCTTGTGACCTATGCTGATCATTCCAAGCTCTCTGCCATGATGGGCGCTGTGGCAGAAAAGAAGGGCCCTGGGGAGGTAACAGGGACTATCACAGGGCAGAAGCGGCGTGCAGAGCAGGACTCAGCCACAATAGCTGCCTTTGCTAGCTCTTTGGCCTCTGGCCTGGCCTCTTCAGCATCAGAAGCAGCCAAGGAGCCAACTAAGAAATCGAGAAAACATGCTGCCTCGGACGTTGATCTGGAGATAGAGAGCCTTCTGAACCAACAGTCTACTAAGGAACAACAGAGTAAGAAGGTAGGGGTAGATGGAAATGCATTCACGCATACACTTTGTTTGTTTTGTTTTGTTTTTTTAAGATTTTATTTTTAAGTAATCTACACCCATTGTGGGTCTCAGACTTACAACCCCAAGATTAAGAGTTGAATGTTCTGGGGCGCCTGGGTGGCTCAGTGGGTTAAAGCCGCTGCCTTCGGCTCGGGTCATGATCCCAGGGTTGTGGGATTGAGCCCCGCATTGGGCTCTCTGCTCTGCGGACAGCCTGCTTCCTCCTCTCTCTCTGCCTCTCTGCCTACTTGTGATCTCTGTCTATCAAATAAATAAATAAAATCTTAAAAAAAAAAAAGAGTTGAATGTTTTACCAACTGAACCAACCTGGCGCTCCTTACATACACTTAGTTACAGCTTTATTTTTTTTTAAATTATTATTATTATTATTTTTTTTTTTTTTAAAGATTTTATTTATTTATTTGTCAGATAGAGAGCACAGGAGCGAGCACAGGCAGACAGAGTGGCAGGCAGAGGCAGAGGGAGAAGCAGGCTCCCTGCCAAGCAAGGAGCCCGATGTGGGACTCGATCCCAGGACGCTGGGATCATGACCTGAGCCGAAGGCAGCCGCTTAACCAACTGAGCCACCCAGGCGTCCAAATTATTATTTTTTTTAAAGATTTTTATTTATTTGACAGACAGAGATCACAAGTAGGCAGAGGGGCAGAGAGAGAGAGAGGAGGAAGCAGGCTGTCCGCAGAGCAGAGAGCCTGATGCGGGGCTCGATCCCACGACCCTGGGATCATGACCCGAGTGGAAGGCAGGGGCTTTAACCCGCTGAGCCACCCAGGCGCCCCTAGTTACAGCTTTAGTTGGGAGGAATTTACCCCTAGAGCAAGGAGCAGTTCATAGGGTTGAGGGTTTAGAATAATGGTTTTCAACTGGGGATTATTTTTCCCCCTACCTTTCCCCAGATAACATTTAGCAATGTCTGAAGACATTGTGATTGTTGCAACACAGGAGTGCTACAGGCATCCATTGCATAGAGGCAAGCGATGCTATTAAGTATCCTACAATCATAGTAGGATAGTCCCCACACAACAAAGAAATACTTCACCCCAGATGTCACTAATGCCAGTGTGAAGAAACTCCAGTTTTGAGGATGCTTGTTATTGGAAGAATCATCAGGTAAGTGGAAGAGGTGCCCAAGTATAGGAATAGAGGGAGATAAATGGAGATGGATCCTGGAAGGTAGTAACAAGGACCATTAATTATAGAAACTGATGATTAAACAGTGTGAATTGGCAGTTAACTGTTCTGAATACAAATAATGGACTCACATGAATTCTTACCCATTTGCTACTTCTAGGTGTGTAAATATGAACAAGTTAATTTAACCTCTCCTGAGTCTTAGTCTTCTAATCTGTTAGGTGATGATAACCAGAGTACCCTCCTTTACAGAACTGTTGCATAGACTCAGCTAAACAGTAAAGTGCTTTGTACTTCTGTGTTTTGGTTATGTAAATATAAGTGGTTTTGGTGGGAAGGATTGCTTTCCTGGGGAGGGGAGGCTAACTTAACGCCTAGCAGTAGGAACCAGGTTTCTTATAATTCCACCCCAAATGCAGATCTGTAAGAAGGGACTGAACCCATGACAAATCTCTTCTCCTAGGACTCCACTTTTCCCATATTATGTTAGCTCATTCATCTCTTACAACAGGACACTGGCAAGTAGAATTTAGGGAGGTGGTTTGGGGCTCTTTTTATCTGCAAACGTTAAGTCTAAGGCTTCTTTTGTCACAGGTCAGTCAGGAGATCCTAGAGCTATTAAACACAACAACAGCCAAGGAACAGTCCATTGTTGAAAAGTTTCGCTCTCGGGGTCGGGCCCAAGTACAGGAGTTCTGTGACTATGGAACCAAAGAGGAGTGCATGAAAGCCAGTGATGCTGACCGGCCCTGCCGCAAGCTGCACTTCAGGTGTCTTGGAAGGGAGAGAGGTGGGGTGGGGCTCCCAGAAGCACTCATTGCTTTTTAGCACATTCCTTCCAGTCACTGGGGTTCTGTCTTTGATCCTATTATTAAATGTGTGTGTGTTTTTTAAGATTTTATTTATTTATTTGACAGACAAAGACCATAAGTAGGCAGAGAGGCAGGCAGAGAGAGAGGAGAAAGCAGGGTTCCCGCCGAGCAGAGAGTTTGATGCGGGGCTCGATCCCAGGACCCCAAGATCATGACCCGAGCTGAAGGCAGAGGCTTCAACCCCCTGAGCCACCCAGGCGCCCCCCTGTTGTTAAATGTTTTTAATGATTTGTCTTAGACCTCCAGATTCTCAAGGTGTACTTTCTGAAGTAGTGTTCTATGGGAGAGAATACAGACTGCACTCCCAAATAGATGTGAGATTTTTTTTTTTTTAATAATGCCCCTTTCTTCTTGCATTAGCAAGACATCTCTCTCTCTGAGGCCCAGTAAAAGTTAAGTTCTCTGGAAGGATGATCTTAGGAGAAATAGGAACCTGGGCTCTTAGGTCAGTGTTTCATTCAGCTTTAACCAGCAAGCCCTTCTTTCCTGTCCAAAGAAAGTTGTCTTTGCTCAGAGAGGAATTAAATTCTTCTTTAGTGTGAATTATGGTTTTCCATGCCACCTGCTTCCTTTCTCTGAAGACTCTTGGAGGAAGCTCTAAAGATAAAATTAGGAGAGGGTAAGAAAAGGCAAAATTTTGAAACAGTTTGGAACTTCAACTACGGGATCTAACTCTGGAACACCATCTTGATTCTCATTCTCCCTTTTTATTTTCCCAGACGAATTATCAATAAACACACTGATGAGTCATTAGGTGACTGCTCTTTCCTTAATACATGTTTCCACATGGACACCTGCAAATATGTTCACTATGAAATTGATGCTTGCATGGATTCTGAGGCTTCTGGGAGTAAAGACCATACACCTAGCCAAGAGCTTGCTCTTACACAGAGTGTTGGAGGGGACTCTAATGCAGATCGACTCTTCCCTCCTCAGGTACCTGTCTTCTCAGAAAACTTATTTCAACTTAGGGACTTATATCTGAGTAGGGCAGCCATACATGTAGGAAAGCAGGCATAATCAGCAGTCTGTCTTGCTGATTGGGAATGGTGTGGGATATACATATTTATAAAGGACAAGGAAAATCAAATGGAAAAGAGGGACTGGGGCCATGAATCTGAGAGTGAAGGAAGGAAAGATGACCAAATACCACCTCATGCAGTGGATCTGTTGTGATATCCGCTACCTGGACGTCAGTATCTTGGGCAAGTTTGCAGTTGTGATGGCTGACCCACCCTGGGATATTCACATGGAGCTGCCCTATGGGACCCTGACAGATGATGAGATGCGCAGGCTCAACATACCAGTACTGCAGGATGATGGCTTTCTCTTCCTCTGGGTCACAGGCAGGTAATGCAGTTCCAAGATATGTAGGTATGGGCAGATGTAGTACAGAGTGAGTACTGGGTGGGAATAAAATCCTGGGTTTTGCTAGCCCTGCTATTAAATGTATGACTAAGTCGGCCTTTTTTGCTACTGAGACCTAATGAGTGTTTATAACACAACTGATACCTGAATTCTAACTTTATATTGTTCCTTATGAAAGGTAAGGCCATTGGTAATAGTTTTGTTTTCATTCTTAGATCCATCCTGGTGCCCTAGTGATGTCTTGCATGTAAATGTTCACTGAATATCTCCTGAACACACTTTGGTATCTTAAAAAGATAAAAAATATGGACATGAAAGTAGCTGTTTAACCCTTTTCTTTTTAGGGCCATGGAGTTGGGCAGAGAGTGTCTGAACCTCTGGGGGTAAGTAGTGATCATTGTGTTGTCTTTTTTGCGAAGGAAATAGAAACATAATTGCTGTAGTTAAGATGTGTTCTCTTCTCCCAGAGTATTCCCTGTCATTTCCTCTGTAGAGGTTACTACCCCTAAACTGTGAAAGCCTGATTAAAGCTCTAGTTCTCTTTATGTCCCACAGTTATGAACGGGTAGATGAAATTATCTGGGTGAAGACAAATCAGCTGCAGCGCATCATTCGGACAGGCCGTACAGGTCACTGGTTGAACCATGGGAAGGAACACTGCTTGGTGAGCAGCAGTGGGGCCCAGTTCAATAGGTGGAGCAGAAAGAGGAATTGTTGGACTTATTGAGAAAAAGTTAAAATGCTGGGGGTTCCATAAGGTAATTTGTTCTCTGTGGTGAGCAGGTTGGTGTCAAAGGAAATCCCCAAGGCTTCAACCAAGGTCTGGATTGCGATGTGATCGTAGCTGAGGTATGTGCTTCCCCAGGCATCCAAACCTTGCACACTATTCAAGCCAGGTGTGTTCCAGGTTCTCTCATTTGATCATAAATATAAATGGAAAGGGCTAGACTTGGAATCTTTGGTAACTTAAAAGTAACTAGAGCCTTACTTTCCTAGGTTCGTTCTACCAGTCATAAACCAGATGAAATATATGGCATGATTGAGAGACTATCCCCTGGCACTCGCAAGATTGAGTTATTTGGACGACCACACAATGTGCAGCCCAACTGGTAAGGTGGACCAGGACATAACAGCCCTCCTGTTTATGGTCAAGGACGGATGACAGTAGAGCTTTACCTCCTATTTGAGTAGCCTAAAAACGCACTTCAGAGGATTCATAAGCCACCGAAGCTTGTACTGAAACTGTTTTATGGCGCTCTGCAACATTTACTAGAGACCCAACAGGTTTTAAGACTCAAACCACTACTCTCCAAAAGGTCTCTACTAAAGATCTTCCTCAGTCACTCTATGGGATGTATTGAATCTGCCCCCTGGTGGTTAAGGACCCATTTAATCTGTTAGCAGTTTCAGTATCTTTTATACTGTATGTAGAAGGAAGACATGTTCCTAGCATTTTATTTATCCAAAGAATACTCATTGGTAGCAACTTTGTGAAGTACACCTGGTTAGCTGTCTGTTACTAACCCTTAAGTAAGACAGATCCAGCCTGTTTGAACACCAAAATCTGTGCCCAATTCCTAATCATACTACCAAATACTATTCTAATTATTAAGGCCTTCTTGAAAGAATTGGCATGAATATTAGATGACAGGCAGCCTTAATAAAGGTAAGCATCTTTTAACAATATTAAGCCTTTTAATTCCAGGAATTTTTGGTTTGCCCCTTCTTTATCCTTACTTCAGGATCACCCTTGGAAACCAACTGGATGGGATTCACCTATTAGACCCAGATGTGGTTGCCCGGTTCAAGCAAAGGTATCCAGATGGTGTCATCTCTAAGCCTAAAAATCTATAGAAGCACTTCCTTTTAGAGCTAAGCGCCTACACCCATGGCTCTGTGGGTTGCACCTGAAGAGTAATATTTGTACAATAGTTTTTTCCCCCTTATTTAAATAAAAGTTTGTATTGTAGTTGGGATTTCAAGGTCAAAATCTGGCTGTGCTACTAACCGTGTGTGATCTTGTGTAACATTTCTAAGTAGGATTTCTTATATGTAAGCTGGGAATGCGACCTATCTCATTGGGTTGTGGTAAGGGTTCAAACTAAATGAGTGCATGGAAAGCATTAAAATGTTGATTACACTGTATAGGATCAAAGTGGTTAGCAGTTAGTACTACGTGAACATCGTAATCAAGAAGGGGGTTCTCTGGGACAGCTATTTCTTAAGGTAAGATTTGATTTCACTTAAGGTTATCATCATTAGGGCCAACATGCTCTAAATATTTGTTTACTCTTTTACAGCTATGTGGCTTTGCTTGTCTTTCCTTTTTGTAAATGAATCCCTAGGGTGTACAGAGAATTAGCATATATATTATGTAAGTGAAAACACCTTCCTTTAGCCTATCTTTTAAAAGATATTTCATCAAACACAACTGAACACAACGTTGTTAGACTTTGGTAAAACCTCTTATATTAAGGATATAGACTTCTGCCTTTTAAACTCATAAACTGTGATAAGTCCAAGGAGGATCATGGACTACAGAAATAACATTATTTGTAAAGAGAAATAAATAAGAAACCCCCAGGTGATGGTATTTTCCCTATAGCCCAGAGTGCTTGCTCTGTTGAAAACTTTTGTTCTCAAAGCAGTGTACATGTGTGATAGCAGTTGTTCCTGTTTAAGAGATAACCTTTAATGCAGTTTTTCATCCCCTTTAAAATGGATGCACACAGTCTTTTAGCCTAGGTTCAAAACTGAGTATTCTCCCATCATTTTAATAATTGTTTAGACATGTCCTGTGACAATTATCCCAAGTTTCCTCAAACAACCCCCCACCAGCACCACCGTTATGTTCTGCTTGTTCATATTCCCTTCACCCTTTCCTCTATTATCACTGATGTCTCTGTTTGTACTTGAAAGTGAAAAGCGATTCCAGATTACAGCAAACTCAGTGGCCTTGCTCCAAAGTATGGCCCCTGCTGAAGAGGCAGAAAAGGGAAGAAGCATGAAGGACGACCATCATGGGTTGAAATCTGGCACTACCAGAAGCCCAGCTTGTTTTTTTTTAAAAAGAGGCGCTTAGACATGTTTCCAGCAGATTAAGTCTTGACTGTCTTGGAGAGCAGGAAGGACTACTTCACAAACACCACTGTGTTTGAATTTCTAGAGGCCACCCAGGCCAAGAAGACATCCCTAAGAGAGAAGAGATACACATAAACTTAGAGAATTATAGCCTAGATAGTCTTTTTGAACTCTGTCGTAAATAGCTTCATTAAGATGAAATGGTATCACTCAGTATGAATATAAGAGCAATGGGCCTTAATTAAGTTTAGCAGTCCTGATTTACTGAAGCAGATTTGATGTAGGAAAATACCAATACTTTCACACACAGAGGTAAATCCCAGGAAAATTGGGGAGATGGGCAAAATCTTCAGAACTTTTCTTACCCCTACCACCTACCCCCTTCCTTCTCCTGTCACACTTAGCACCTTAGCAAATTCTAATTCCTTGAGTAGCTAGATTTGTGCTAAGGAGAGAAGCTAAGCTAATATCCATAGCCACTAACAGCATAAGGTGTTACAATATTTTTAAAAGAGCATATGTAACTGAATGCAATGTAACCAAAAAGCAAAAACTGCTGATTATGTCATCTTTGTCTACGTGACAAATGTAAGCTCTTTCTAAGCAGGGGAAGCTTTTCTAGTCTCTATAATCAGATATACATAAAGCAATCTAGTCTACCTAAGGTCAGGTGAGGGCTGATTATATGCTCAGGATTCCCTTTTTGCCAACAGTTAATTTAGGAGTACCCGAATTGTAAGAAGGGAAACTATAAGCTCACCTGCAGTGCTTTACCACACATTCATTGCTGCAGTACTCATTGTCCCAGTCCTTACTCACAACGGGAGGGTTCTCGCAACCAGACCTCACACATCGAGGCTGGGGTGAGAGTGTCACAGGAGACCCACTCACCAATTCAACATCCATCTGAGAAGGAGACTCAACCTGTGAGAGGAAGAGAGCACCAAAGACAAATTAGATTGCTACTTTTTTTTTTTTTAGATTTTATTTGTTTATTTGGCAGAGAGAGAGGGAACACAAGCAGGGGCAGAGGGAGGGAGAAGCAGGCTCCCCACCAAGCAGGGAGCGCAGTGTGGGGCTCGATCCCAGGACACTGGGATAATGACCTGAGTTAAAGGCAGATACTTAACCAACTGAGCCACCCAGAGATCACAGGGGGCAGAGTTCTAAAAGAGTTCCTGGTTTTCCCCTCTATGCAGCTTTAGACTGACATAAAGATTCTTCCAGTTGGAGGAATGCTAGCTAGTACTCCTTAATTTTGATTTTACCACTGACTTTATTCCATACTTGAATAATACTCCTGAAAATGTCAAAAGTATGGTGTGAGTAGAGGCTGGTTTACTTCAACTAGGATTGGGAGGGCTAAGAGAAGATAAAATACACCATTAGAAAAAAGGAAAGATCTTGGGAGTGTCACAGTTTCCTGCAGGGGTTATTTTTCTTTAAATGATTGCTTCATTAATTGTGGATCTGGAGTCTCAAAACAGGCCCATATTTTATTTAAAAAGACTATTGGTGGGCCACCTGGGTGGCTCAGTGGGTTAAGCCTCTGCTTCCAGCTCAGTTCATGATCTCAGGGTCCTGGAATCAAGCCCCACATCGGGCTCTCTGCTAGGCAGGGAACCTGCTTCCCCTTCTCTCTGCCTGCCTCTCTGCCTACTTGTGATTTCTCTCTCTGTCAAATAAATAAATAAATAAATAAAATCTTTAAAGAAATAAAGAGACTATTGGTGATGTATAGATTAAAACTAGGGTAACTGGCATCGGTTTATGTCTCTTTGGAAAGACTCTATGATATGAACCAAGTTTTTTCAACCTATCCATCCCCCACTTAAAACATTAAGCCAACCAGCAGACATGTAGGAGAAATTGAAGAACTTACATCTCCAAAGTTTAGGATCCTTGGATAGACACCTCTGAAAAATAACTCTATGCTTAGGCTATATCCTTTTGCACTGAACTGCAATAGGACTTCTGTGTAGTTAAATGGTCTGGGACACACCACCCTCCTAAATGTTTCTCACCAAGAACACTAATTTCCATGGGTAGGACAAGTCACAGTCAAAGGGAACTCCTACTATGGGAAGTCCTGGTTGCCAGCATTAAATGCTAGTACCAACCTCCACTTGTACTCGGTCAACCAAAATAATTCTACCTTTCCACTGGTCTGGAGAAAGACTTGAAAATAGGCTCACCTCTGGCACTACATCTGTGATCATCTCACAGATTGTCTCAGGAGAAGTTTCCTCTACTGTATGGGCCTCAGGGCTATTGTTCACAGGCCGCTCAGGACTGCTTTCCACAGCTGGTGGGACTAAGGTTGTCTGCATTTTCAGAGCGGGTGGAGGCACAATCTTGATCTGCAGAGGTGGCGGCTGTTGCTGTAAATTGATTCGAACTTTCTGAGGTGGAGGCTGTTGCATGGCCTGAAGTGGGGGAGGCTGCTGCAGAATGGTCACCTGCTGCTGAGTGGGAGGCTGAGGCATCTGTTGCAGTGGAGGGGGTTGAAGTCGGGGTGGAGGCAGTTGCATAGAAGCAGCGGCTGCTGCTGCTGCCTGCAACACTGAGCGAGTGACAATTTGGGCTTGTTGACTGGGCTGGATAGTGGCTGTACTGGTTTGGCCTAGTTGGATTCCCCGGGAGGTCACCACTGTGGCTGGGATAACGGTAACCATCCCTCCTTGAGACATAGTAATAGAAGAGGGCAACATCTGTTTGGTAATAATCAACTTGGTGATATTGGGCTGACCCCCAGCTGCAGAAGATGCCTGGTTTGCCACATATGAGGAAAGAGTGGAGTTAACAACAATGGAAGGGGAGAGGGCAGGGGGCTCTGTTGAGGCTGGTGCCGGAGATGCTGGGTCAACAGTAGCCACTGGAGGTGGTGAAGGAGTCTGTGACGGTGGCACTGGATCCAATTCTACTGTTTCCACGGTGGCCTAAAAGACCCAAAAGAAATAAAGACAGCCATTGGGAAATTTATTCTCCTCACCAGAACATATTCACTCTAATCACCTCCCAAGAAAAGATACATCACAGAGTGGGAGAAAGAAAAGAATTGTGGGAGTAAACAATGGAGTAATTGTAAATAATGGAGATAAACTCAAAAAGACAAACTGGTAAGGTTTGTGGCAGAAACAACAGGAAACCTGTTATATCCTCTTAAGCTTTTAATACAACATAGAATTATCGGGTCCCACAGGTTTTTGGTAGTATTTACTTCGTGTAACTGCTAATAAACAGCTCCATAAATCTTTTTACTGCTTTAAGTAGCCCTCTTACCTGACACTCTTGATTGTCTTTATATGCAGCCAGAGCCTTCAGATACTCTTTCTTGGCAGCTTCAGTTTTCCTCTTATATACCTACAGGAAAGGGAGAGACTGTTAAAGTCCACACACTCCTAGAAAAGACTAATGATTCTATATTATTTATCAACGAATGACAGTTCATCTCAGTTAAATACTGACACAACTCTTTTTAATGAATATACTTCTGGAAGCTAGTAATCAAGACAGTCTCCATGGCAGACTTTACAGTGACCATGCATCTGAAAGTCAACCAATCAGCAAGTCTTGCCAGAACGACACTTCCAAAGTTAACACCAACCCGTGCCCATTTTTATAACCAAAAAAAAAAAAAACCAAAAAAACAAAACTCAGATCCAAACACTGTATAAAATCAATAGTCTGCTTAGCCTGTCACTGTGTCTAATGGGTATAGTCTCCCTTAAGGAATGTGGCAAATTATTTGCAATGATGGCCACAAGAATTCCTCCCATCTTGTGTACTTTTCTTTCCATTAAGGGCTGAAACCTATTTCCCTGTCCTTTGAATCTGGGATAGCTCTATGAATTGCCTTGACCATAAGAAGATGGCTAAAGTGACAGAAGCCTTGCTCTAAGTCTGCCATGCTATAAAGAAGCCAGTCTAGCCTTTTGAAGGATGAGAGGCCATGTGAATGAGCAGGAAAGCCAACAAGTAGCACCAAATGTCAGACATGGGAGCAAGGTCACCTTGGCCAGCCATACCAGCTATCATTTGACTACAACCACAAGAATGAGCCCAGGCAAGAACAACAGAAAAACCGTCTAATCAGTTCACATTATCATGAGAAATAATAAACTGCCACTATTTAAAGCTATTAAATTTGTGGTCTGTTGAGCAGTAATAAATGCCGTAATTTATAAATTTCTGCTTTTTGTTCCAAATATTAAGTAGCAGACTCACTTTGACCCAAGACCTGGGGAGTCTAAGGCAATGTTAATTATAGCCATCTTCGGTGTTAACTGTATCATTTCTTTATTTATTTATAACAAGGAGAGAGGAATAGTAGGGAAGGGCAGGGGGAGAGAGGGAGAGAGAATCTTTTAAGATTTATTTCAGAGGGAGAGAGTGAGAGAAAGCACGAGAGAGGAGGTCAGAGGGAGAAGCAGACTCCCCATGGAGCTGGAAGCCCAATGCGGGACTCGATCCCGGGACTCTGGGATCATGACCTGAGCTGAAGGCAGTTGCTTAACCAACTGAGCCACCCAGGCGCCCCGGGAGAGAGAATCTTAAGCAGGCTTCACACCAAGTTTGGAGCCCAAGGTGGGACTCCATCTCATGATCCTGAGATATGACCTGAGCTGAAACCAAGATTTGGATGCTTAAGCCAACTAAGCCACCCAGGCGCCCCTATTTTTTAAATTCATATTAAATTTTAAAGAGTTAACTATAGTTTTTAAGTTTATATTAGGACAATAAGAAAACCATAAACTAAACTCTAAATTCAGACTAGGCTAGTGGATTTTAGAGATGTAATTTACCAAAGAATGGCCTAATTTTACACATGAAAAAAAATGGGTGTTTAAATTAGATTTCAATGTTTTTATAAACATTGTTAATTTTTCGATGTGCATTCTGGATTCAGTGGATGGCTATAACTTTTAAGGACTGATACTGGGGCACCTGAGTGGCTCAGTTGGTTAAGTGATTGCCTTCGGCTCAGGTCATGATCCCAGAGTCCTGAGATCGAGCCCTGAGTCAGACTCCTTGCTCAGGGGGAGTCTGCTTCTCCCTCTCCCTACTACTCTGCCTGCTTGTGCTCCCTGTCAAATAAATAAAATCTTTTTAAAAAGATATTAAATAAGAACTTAAAAAGTTAAAAGAAAACTTAAAAGTTTTTTATCCCCTTACTTAAAAATTTCTAGGACATTCACTACCACTAGTCCCTCCATGTTTTGTTCACCTGTTTTTGCTCCTCTCCAAGACTATCCCACATGGAGGCCACAATTTTTGAAACCTCCCCAAAAGTGGCATTGGGATTCTGTCCTTTGATGGCAGCCTGTGTATCACGGAAGAATAAAGCATATGCTGAAACCGGCTTCTGAGGTTCATTAGGGTCTTTCTTTTTTCTCTTCTTTGGGGCCTTCTGCTTTTTTCCTGCTTCCACCACAACTGTCTTCTGGCTGGGAAGTTGCTGCAAGGGAGAAAATAGAGAATTATAAAAGGAAAGAAAGAAGTGTCATATCTGGAGAACTGTAAGAAAAGGACTTTTATGTGGGGGAACTAACTAGGCACATGGATGGAATTTTCAGAAATGCTAAAAAGAGGCAATAGGATTAAGACATTAGTAAAGTATGTGAGGACCAATTAGAATGGGGATTGGGAAAAGCATTATAAACTGTAGATTGAGAGGCAGGACCCCATACCCAGAAAAAAGAGCAGAGGAGATGGCAGGGCAGGAGCAAATAATACTGAGTAGGCTCTGTATGCCAAGAGTTTTATCCCAGAATATCATGGCAGATTTGATTTTGGCAGGGAATGCCTCACCCTCCGGAAATCCTCAACACCATCCTCATGAAGTGAACTAGTAGGTGAAGGGGTGGTTGAAAGACGATCCTCAGGTGACTGGGCAGGTGGCAAGATGGTGCCACCCCCTAAGCTCAAACCAAGTTGAGAACTCAGTTCTGACTGATCAATGGTGGTCAACTGGCTATGCCCCATCAAGCCAGATGTCATGTCTGTCATTGGTACATCAATTGTAACAGGTGGGTTGGCACTATACTGAGTTCCTATAGAATGGTCCAAGTCCTGAGAGAAGCAGAAGGACTAATTAAACACTAAATATAAGAAAACACCACTCTTTCCCCCCACTGAATTCAGGACAGTTTATAACCTTTGCTTACCCAGACTGTATCATCATTTAAAGACTAAACATCAAATAATTTAATATAAAGTATATTAAGCTTTTTATTAAAGTACAGAAATTATTAAAATCAACTTCTTTGTACTCAAAAGCCTGTTCTAAAATAATGAAAAATAACCAGATAAGTCTTAGTTATGGACAAGTTGAAAGGACAAATAAATTATTCAGTAATCTGGAGGTAGTGATGACACACAGGGTAAAGATAAACTTCCTTCCTGTACTCTCCTACAATAATGGTCTTTAAAATTGCAACACACAGGCAATCAAGAGTAGGCCAGTGTTAGAGATTTTTGGCATCAAATATAGTGTGAAGATGTGCTACTGATGAAATGTGCTGGAAGCCCAATATACCGATTTATAACATACTAATTCACAATCAATACATTTGGTTCAGCCTGGTTTTGAATAACTCTCAACATGCCAGCTATTACACTCACATTTTCTGTACACACTCACATTTTAATCTTAGGATGTGATGGCAATTATAGAAGGGAAAAAAAACACCCTCCCCCATCACAATCATTTTCATATCTGGGTGAACACTGGACATTTCATTATTTTAAATCGTTTTTCAAATAAAATTGATTCAAATGATAAATATCCTTCAGGGGAAGTAAAGTCTTTGTTGGTGAGCCTTAAACACAGAATGAGAACAAAGTAATACCCAAATAGAGTAGGGAAGAGAGAGTCACTTTTATCTCCTATACCACCACCAAGCCCCGGAGCTTGGGTAAACTTGATAATGTCTTGCCCCTTACCATGGTCAAGCCCCCACTCAGGAGCCCCCCGCCCTGCTCCATCAAGCCATGGGTCATGCCCACAGGCATGTCCAATGTCTGGACCCCATACTGGGCTGAAAAGCTGCCATCCTGAGAGGAGGAGGGGTCTGCCAGGTCATCAAAGTGGCCAACCACATCTGAGACAGCCAGTGAGGGATCAGAATCCAAAGAGATAGGTGGGATTTCAAATTCCTCATCTCCCAAGCTTGGTGTATGGAATGTCTGTAGGGGAAAAAAGGGAAAAAAAAGTTAGTTGTAAGAGGAGGAACTGTATACTGCTAAGTGGAGAACATGGCTGGGTACTGGAGTTTCTTAGGGTACCTCTTTTCAGCCTGGATCCTATTTTTGTTACCAATTTATTAGGACCTATTTAATTTTACAAATAAACCTCTTTTTTTTAATTTTACTTTTTCAGTAAAGATCCATTGTTTATGCACCACATCCAGTGCTCCATGCAATATGTGCCCTCCTTAATACCCCCCACCAGGCTCACCTAACCCTCCACCCCCTTAAACCTCTGTTCTTAATACCCTTGGTCATAGGGCATATATAAGGCTGCCAAAATCAATCACAGTTTCCAGTTTTTTATCTTTGCCATCTCAGTTGTCCAGTCATGCTTATTGTTTTAATGAGTGACTCTTTCAGCACTGTTAGTAAGGACCCAGTCTTTATAAATTGTTTTGCCTACTATGTTTAAAAACTCTTGAAAGATTCTAATTGACAGCAGTTATTTTGCGGTTATACACCTGAACTATTAGACAACAGAAATTCATTGTCAGCCAGACAATTACACTTTTGACTACTGTTTTTAGATTCCTTTGACACACATTCTAAAAGGTACCGTCACAGGAACAATATCCTCTTCTAAGATATCTACACTTAGAGTCCCATCTTAGAAATCATGACATTAACAACAAGTAAGTTACCATTTGTACAGCATTTTTGGAAAACCCAACAATGTCAAGGTTAATACTGAGCAGAAAAATCTTCATAAGAGCTACAGCCAAAAGGCAAACTGGTTCTCTAACATTCCTAGTCTTGCTCTCACAGAGTCTTTTCTGCAAGACAGGAAAAAGATTACTCCAGCTAGCTATAAAACCTAATTCCTTTGAATTCAACTACAGTAACAGACTTGTTCTATACTGAATGGGTCACCACTCATGGAGCTAAAAGACCAGTGTCTGACAGTAAATGCTATAGTTCCTTTCTGACACTAAAAAACTAAAATGGCTGGACGCCTGGGTGGCTCAGTGGGTTAAAGGCTCAGGTCATGATCCCAGGGTCCTGGGATTGAGCCCTGCATCGGGCTCTCTGCTCAGCAGGAATGGCTGCTTCCTCCTCTCTGTCTTTGCCTGCCTCTCTGCCTACCTGTGATCTCTATCTGTCAAATAAATAAATAAAATCTTAAAAAAAAAAAGGCTAAAAACTAAAATGGCAACATCTGCAGCAAGAGCATTATCTCTTGCAAGAGACTTTGATGTCAGAGAGGTCTGGGTTCAAGTTCCAGCTCTGTCACTAAAGGGCTCTGAAGGGGTCTTCCTCATCTATAAAATGAGAGTTGTAACAGTACTCTTCTTATATTGTTATTTTAATAACTATTAATCATTGCTATGATAATACTGACATCCTAATTATTATTAACTTATGACCTGGTAATCAGTTATAGATAATTTGAATTTTAGAAACTTTAAATTCAGTCAACCTATCACATGGTATAGTAAATATCAACTGATTCAGGGACGCCTGGGTGGCTCAGTTGGTTAAGCGGCTGCCTTTGGCTCAGGTCATGATCCCAGCGTCCTGGGATCGTCCTGGGATCGAGTCCCGCATAGGGCTCCTTGCTCGGCAGGGAGCCTGCTTCTCTCTCTGCCTCTGCCTGCCACTCTGTCTGCCTGTGCTCACTCTCTCTGACCAAAAAAAAAAAAAAATCAGCTGATTCAGACCAAATTCAGTAATTACCCACATTTCCCCCCCATGATTAAATAATGCATTCTTTAAGAGTTCCTCAAGGTTATTAAAGGCCCAGAAAGGGTCTCATTAATACCGCCATATTTAGGGGCACCTGGGTGGCTCGGATGGTTAAGCTTCTGCCTTCAGCTCAGGTGATGATCTCCAGTTCCTAGGATGGAGCCCCATGTCAGGCTCCCAGCTCAGCGGGGAGTCTTTCTCCCTCTCCCTCTCCCCCTGCTTGTGCTCTCTCTTAAATGAATAAATAAAATCTTTAAAAAAATCACCTAATTTATTCTATTTTTAAAGTTTTATTTATTGATGTAATTTCTACACCCAACATGGGGCTTGAACTCACAGCCCAGAGGTCAAGATTTGTCGATTGCTCTTCTGAGCCAGCCAGGTGCCCCACCATTTTTATTTTAATGAAGATATTGCTAGAAAGAAATTTCCAGCTCGTAGAAACTAGGGAGAAAAAAAGTATGTCTGTGAAATGCCTAATCTCTCTGAATCACATTGGCAAACTGAAAAAGTTTCCTAGAAGACAAAAAAGATACCTATCTATCTATATCGCTTCATTTCTACATCTTCCTCTTCCAAGATGCTTACTATTTTAGTTAACATGGTAAAAATTTGGTAGTTGTGTGAGATGTGACATTAGAGTGGTACAAGGAACAGGAGCAAGTAGTTCTTGATGGGAAAAACTAAAAATCTTCCCAACAACTGAACTTTTCTCAGTACACAGCTCATGATTCTTGTGTGAAAGTTCTGAACTTCAGGTTCATGACTCTTTCTGAAATTTCAGTTTAGGTTCACGTGAGATTTTTCAGGAGTACAAACATTTCTACCAAATTTTCATGCAAACAAAGTTATGGGGATGGGAAAAAGGATCAGAGTAAACATTTACTGTAATAGATTAATAGTTGTATGATATTAAATTTCAATTTTTACAAGATACAGAATGTTTTGACAAAGCAAAAGATGCCTATCCTTTTCTGCTTAACAGAACAAAAAGCAGCTCTGCCAAGATATGAAAATGATACTATTTGCTAAAGAGAACAGAAAAAGTAAAAATTCATATCCCAAACAAGAGACCAGTGTTCTGCAAAGGACTCCCCCTCATAAACCATCTGGAGTGCTCTCATGGACTACACTAAAATCTCAGACATGCAGAGATTCCATTGTATCAAATTAACAAGGCTTTCTTTCTATGCACCACCCCCTGGAATGTGGAAACAGCTTTGTTATTCAGTATCCATAGCTTTAATGTTGTTTTGGGTGGGTGGGGGTGTTATTTTGTTTATTTATTTCTTCCCTAAGTAAAATAATAGCAATGATAGAATACAGAGGGTAAAATACAGGCTAGAATACATACAAGAGATTCATTCTAAACTATAAAGCTCTTTTATTACCACAAACTATCTATAACATTATGGGGGAAAAACCAATAACGAATATCTAGTTATTTTATTTTTACATAAAATTTAGTTTTACATTTAGTTTTACATAACTAGATCATACTCTACCACATATAAAACTGTAGCAGATACTCAAGTAAAAATAAATAATTTTGATCCAGGAGAAAACAGGATGATGTAGCTACCTTCTCATTCAGCCTTCTTTTCCTTCTCTGTTAAATTCTGGGCCGTTTTAAGGGAGGAAACAATTTGGGAATTATAGTATATAAACGAGGATGCTCAGCTATTTAGAGAACGAAACAAAACAAAAACATGATTTCCCTCTTTTCCTATTTCCCCATGCTAAAACATACAACCCAGTATTTCTCTAAATACTTTGTGTAGATTACTCATTTTAAAGAAATTTATTTTAATCTAATACATATTTACTCATAGTACACTGGTATAATGGGTCATTAAGATAATTCATTGTTCTTTTAAAAAAATGCTATAGTAGTGAACATTTTAACTATTTAGCTGGAAATAATTAACTGATTCTAGTATTATAAGTACTTTTCCTAATTAAATATAGGTATCTTCATATTATTTCCTGAAAGTGCTGAAAGCACAGTATCATTGTAAAAGAGCCAATGAGAATGAGGAAAACAAAGATTTAACTCCCTTCAGATAGTAGAACTTTCCTGTCTCAAGCAATGCTATAACACATGTAAAGCCTTCCTCTCTGAATACTTACTCCTTAGAAGTTTTTAGTATTATTTCTTATACCTAGAGGTATAATTTAAGTACACAAATCTAAAGTATATAGCTCAAAGAATTTTTACATATGTAAACATCCAATTAACCATCATCCAGATTAAAGATACAGAACATTTCTATCACTGTAAAGATTCTGTCATACTCCTTCCCAGTCAATATTCTCTCCTTTTCATAACAGGTACCACTATTCTGATTTCTGTTACCATAATTTCACATTGTCTATTCCCTATATTCATAAAAAAAATGAGCTTATATAGTGTCTACTCTTTTATGTCAGGCTTTTTACTCAACTATGTGTGTGTGTGTATATATATGTATATATATATATATTTGAGATTTTTAATTTATTTGGCGCAGAGAGAGAGAGACAGCAAGTGCATAGCAGGGGGAGTGTCACGCAGAGGGAGAAGCAGCCTTTCCGCTCAGCAAGGAGCCTGATGTGGGCCTTGATCCCAGGACACTGGGATCATGACCTGAGCCAAAAGCCGATGCTCAACCGACTGAGCCACCCAGGCATCCCAATAATATATTTTTGAGATCACCCAAGGTACATTTATTAGTAGTTGGTGTTCTTTTTTATGGCTATGTAGTACCTCTTTTTACAAATGTACCAGTTTATAGACATTTGGGTTATTTCCAGTACTTACCTATTATGAGTAAAGTTGCTGTGAACATACATGTTTTTGGTGAATATATGCACTCAATTCTCTCATGTTTACATAAAGGAGTAGAACTGCTGGGTCCCAGGGTAGGTATATGTTCATTTTTAGCAGATACTGCCAATTTTCCAAAGTGACTGAATCAATTTACACTTTAATCAGAATGATTAAGAGTTAGCTGCATCCTTGCAAAATCTTGTAATTGTGTTTTTGTGGGTATATAGTCATGCTCGTTATAATTTTAACTGTTATTCCTCTGATGAGTGATGATGACACTCTTTCATATGCCTAATGGCAATCTGGAGACCCTCTTTTGTGAAGTGTGTGTTCAAATCTTCTGCCCACTTTTAAATTGGATTTTTTACTCTATAAGTATTTGATATATCCTGAATATGTGTCAGGTATGTGTATTAAATTATCTTCTCCCAGTCTATGGTGTGCCTATTTAATTTATTGATGATGTCTTTTGATGAAAATACGTTTCTAATTTCAGTGAACTCCAATTTTTAAATTTTTTTTATTAGCATTTTTTGGACATCTATCTTATTTTCTTGCAAGGAAACTCTAAATATCACTTTTTAAAAAAAATTATTTATTTATTTACTTATTTGACAGACAGAGATCACAAGTAGGCAGAGAGGCAGGCAGAGAGAGAGGAAGGGAAGCAGGCTCTCCGCTGAGCAGAGAGCCATGCAGCTTGATCCCAGGACCCTAAGATCATGACCTGAGCCGAAGGCAGAGGCTTAACCCACTGAGCCACCCAGGCGCCCCTAAATATCACTTTTTCTAAAAGAAAAAGTTAATATCACCTTTACCTAGTTCTAAGTTACATTGGAGGTGGTTTATAATAAGACAAGGCACAACAAACCAATTGAAATAAAGGTCAAAAGCAAAAAAAAGGGAGGGGGAGGGACGGTGAACTTATAATGAGAAGAATTGTTAGCAACGACAAAGACCTAAGCTAAAGGAAGACACTGAAATTTAGTTGTGAGCTTCTTGGCAAAATAGTTTGTTTTTGTTTTATTTTTTTAATTTCTTAAAGTTATAAAAACAAACACAAATAGGATGTACTCAAACTTGGAGAGTTTCTTTATGAGGCCAGTGTGAAATTTACCACACTCTAAATTTAAATCTCATTTAGAAGAAATTGGCAGTGAGGGGCATCTGGGTGACTCAGTCCTTAAGCATCTGCCTTTGGCTCAGGTCATGATCCCAGGGTCCTGGATTGAGCCCCACATCTGGCTCCCTTCTCAGTAGGAAGCCTGCTTCTCTCCCTCCCACTCCCCCTGTTTGTGTCTCTCTCTGTCAAATAAATAAATAAATTTTTAAAAAACAAAAAAAAAGAAATTGGCAATGATGCACATTCATGTGGGTAAGGTCGATGTGAGATTTACAACACTCCAAATAATGAAATTAAATCATGGAGATACCATTCAGAAGAAACTGGTAATGAGACTGGAAAGCATCAGAGAGATTTAGTTTTATATCATTTCTAAATTTGTTGTTCATTTGAGCCACACCTTCCCTTCCTTAAGAGAATAACAATAACCAATAATGGCAATAAAGAAATCAAATTATCAACCGTCCCTTTTCAATCTAATTCTCATCCATGAAAATGTTAAGGTTTAATACAGGATAAACCTACTCAACAGCAACTGAAAATTCTTAGGACAAAAAACAAAAACCAAAACAAAAAAACTGATGCAAGTGCTTCACATCACTTTAGGGGGAAAAAAAATGCTAAAAATTCTCAAAAAATCCCCCAAATTCTAGCAGCTCAAGACTAGTTTTTCAAAGACCGGGAAATTTATTTTTTTTGTTCCAAATCTTACTATTTCACCCTGCCTAAATAAGTGATTTGTGTCTATATTACCACAATATTTGAAGCAAAGCTTTTTCAAAGATACTAAGGACCTCATCATAACCATTACTTCTACTTCACAACATCATAAGAAACTATTTTTACAGCCATCTGACAGCTAGAGAATCTGTGACATACAAAGGTGAAGTAACCTGCCCAAACTCTTGAGTAACTGGCAAACAAACCATGTTGTACTCAACTCCACGTTTTCTGGCAACTATTTCCTTTCATCCTGTCACTAACAAAACAAGCCTGTTGGTAAACATAACTACTTTTTAAAAAAATCCTTGAGTAGAAGTTTAAGTGAAACAAAGACCCTGCAACAGAGATAGTTCCAAGAACACATGTTCACAGTTAACCCTTTAAGTAAACTCCTCGCTTACCCCAATTTCTTTAGCTGAAGTAATCTCTTCCCGCCGTGACCCCCCTACCTTGTAGTTATTTCTCCCCAATGAAAGGAAACAATTCCACCCTGTCTTCCAATCCAGAATCACTCTCAAATGGGTTAGCTCTTTCCAAAGTCCTGCTTTTCTGATGACAGCAGTTTCCCGGGCCTTCCCCTTAGTCTTCATAGGTTCTGGAAGCAGCTGCCACTGTCCTCAGAACACCAATAGCCGCCCCTGGTTCCCAGCCCCCGGGCCCCGGCGTCTGCGCTCTCTCCTCCCCACCGCCCTACCCCACCGCGGCTTCAGGCCCTCCCCCCACAGCGTCGCCAGCTCGTGCTCACCTCGGCCCCTGACAGGAAGGGGTGCGAGGGCCCTGTGATCGTCAGGTAATTGTCATTTCCTCCGGGAAACTGGAAACCAAAAGAAAGCCGCGGGGATAAGTTAGGGGGAGTAGAGAGCTAGCATAGAGCGAAGGATTCTGTCCCCGACATTCTGACAACACTCCCACACCCGGCTCTCTTCGCCCCTCCCATCAGCAGCCTCTCCGCCCGGCTTCCCGCCTCTGTTTCGACTCGGTCGGCCGCGCTCTCTTGCCAGCCTTCTTAACGCTCAGTTTCCTACCTCCATCTTCACACAACGGCTACCACCGTCTCAGTTCCCTCATCGCTCCCACCGCCCCCACCGGACTCGAACTGCCGTCACTTCCTCAAGGACGCGCGTCGCTCTCCACTGATTGGAAGGAGAGCGGTGCGGCTGTTGCCGGGAAGGCCGAGAGGACGGAAAGGGTAGCTACCGCCCCCTGGAGCTTGGTGGGATAATGGCAAATAGAAGTGTTGGAAGCGTCCCTGGAGGTGCTGTCCGGGTATTACAGTCGCTCCGACCGAGAGAGGATTTCAGGGGAGAGCAATAGAGACGTGATCTGAGCTAGAGGGGCCAGAGATCGGTCGATTGCGCGGCTAGAGAGGCCGGAGGTAAGTGGCTGTAGAAGTCGGGCGGACCCGGAATCCAGAGGAAACGGGACCATGACTTATGCTTATCTCTTCAAGTACATCATCATCGGGGACACAGGTAAACTGCCGGCGACTGCTCTCACGGCTGGGGCGGGGATCCGAAGTTCACAAATCCGGGCGTGGGGCGGGGCTCATTTAGTGGGCTGGGCGATTAAATGAAGAGCGGCCGGGGGCGGGGCGGCCGGGGGGCGGGGCTCGGGGCTCCCCTTCCCCAGCCCCGGACGCCCGGACTGAAGATTGTTCTTCGGCCGCGTGACTGCTAGAACGTGCGTATTCCTCTTTCAGGTGTGGGGAAGTCATGTCTCCTCCTGCAGTTTACAGACAAGCGGTTCCAGCCTGTCCACGACCTCACAATAGGTAGGTCATTCCACCTGTCCCAGAAGAGATAACGAAACCCGACTAGCTGAAGTGGGAAGTTAGCTGGCTTCGGTATTCTAAGTGAAAAGTTACCTTTCCCTATTTTTAAGCTAGTCGAAAGTTATGATAAATAAAGAGTGACTAACAGAATGCTGATAAATGGGGAGTAAGTCACTGAAAGGTAACTTCAGAGATGGGCGTGAGATAGGGGTTCATTGCCTGGGGTTTTTACCCCCTAAATATATATAATTTGTATGTTTGAGGAAAATTCCACGAAAGCTTAACTATTTTTAAAAAACTCACCCTGTTTTGCGGTAAGTTAGTGCAAACGTCACATATGTTTTTCAGAGTGATCACCAACATGCAGATATTTTTGTGTGTTGGAGAGGAAGAAGTAAATTTGAGGAGCCCTCCCAGACTTGAGTTAGAAGGTAGATGAAACAAATGACTTTTAAAGAAAAGAGTATAGGGACGCCTGGGTGGCTCAGTTGGTTAAGCAGCTGCCTTTGGCTCAGGTCATGATCCCAGCGTTCTGGGATCAAGTCCCGCATCAGGCCCCTTGCTCAGCAGGGGGCCTGCTTCTCCCTCTGCCTCTGCCTGCCATTCTGTCTGCCTGTGCTCGCTCCTGCTCTCTCTCTGACAAATAAATAAATAAAATCTTAAAAAAAAAGAAAAGAAAAGAGTATAGTAGAATCCCAGAATCACACTTGTGATCCTAGAAGGCATAAACATTTGCTGCACATTTGTGTTAAGGCAGGGCCTCCTGGGAGTTTAGCAGCCCCTTGCCCATAATCTCCATAACCCAACTCCAAATGAGTAATGTATATGAAACTAGCCTTCTTGCCATGCAAATACAGTTTCTGAGTAAAATCCCTAACTCCTATTCTTACCATATTACTACTTCCAGATCCCACCTTATTGAAATCTGAAGCTACTTCTCCTATACACCTTATTCAAAGCCAAATAACTAATGGGGTTAGAAAAGGATTTAGAGCATAACATCTACAGGAAAATATCTTTGTAAGTTAATGTGAAGTGAGCACAGTGTAAAAGGTGCTAATGATATATAGTGCTTAGCTAGGCAAACGTTGTGCCTGTCCTTAAGTAGCTTCTAGTCTGCCAATGTAGGAGGTGGGGTTGGAACAGATACTGATAACTAAATTCCTATGGTAAAAGGGGAGGAGAGGCTGCTACCTCTCTCTGTAAAGGCCGAAAATTGAATGAATAGGAGTTAGCCTGGCACAGGGGTAGTAGAGATGGAAAGGTGGTCAGGGCAAGAAGAGAATAATGTTTGCAAAGGCTCAGGAATGTCTGATCAGACTACCTTTGGAAAAGAAAGTGATTAATATGGCTGGAGCATGAAATTTCAAGTGGAGAGTGACAAAAAATAAAGCTAGAGAATAAATTAGAGACCAAGTTATAATACAGGTAAAGGTAATAAGCAAATGACAAGATTTTATTTTTATTTTTAAAGATTTTATTTATTTATTTGATAGAGATCACAAGTAGGCAGAGAGGCAGAGAGAGAGAGGAGGAAGCAGGCTGTCCGCAGAGCAGAGAGCGCAATGCGGGGCTCGATGCCACGACCCCGGACTCATGACCCTAGCTGAAGGCAGCGGCTTTAACCCACTGAGCCACCCAGGCGCCCCAGCAAATGACAAAATTTAAAAAAATATATATATTTTTTAAAGATTTTATTTATTTATTTGACAGACAGAGATTACACAAGTAGGCAGAGAGTCAGGCAGAGAGGGGAGGGGAGAAGCAGGCTCCCTGCTAAGCAGAGAGCCCGATGCGGGACTTGATCCCAGGACCCTGGGATCATGACCTGAGCCGAGCGGCTTAACCCACTGAGCCACCCAGGCGCCCTAAAAAAATATTTTATTTATTCATTTGATAGAGCGAGCAAGCTAGAGAGCACAAGCAGGGGTAGTGGCAGAGGGAGAGGGAGAAGCAGGCTCTCTGCTGAGCAGGGAGCCTGATGTGGGGCTCCATCCCATGCCCCTGGGATCATGACCTGAGGTGAAGGCAGATGCTTAACGCACTGAGCCACCTGGGTGCGCTACAAATGACAAATTTTAAAGTGGAGGAATGAAATGATCAAGTTTTTGCCAGAGTCCTGTGTAGACTGTTTCTTTCTGAATTCAGTCTTTTTTTTTTTTTAAGATTTTATTTATTTATTTGACTGAGAGATCACAAATAGGCAGAGAGGCAGACGGAGAGGGAAGGGGAAGCAGGATCCCCACTGAGCAGGACCCTGAGATCATGACCTGAGCCTAAGGCAGAGGCTTAACTCACTGAGCCACCCAGGTGCCCCTGAATTCAGTCTTAAATACCAAGATAAGACAGATGGATAGAAAATACACGCAGGGACGCCTGGGTGGCTCAGTTGGTTGAGCAGCTGCCTTCGGCTCAGGTCATGATCCCAGCATCCTGGGATCGAGTCCCACATCGGGCTCCTTCCTCGGCAGGGAGCCTGCTTCTCCCTTTGCCTCTTCCTGCCACTCTGTCTGCCTGTGCTCGCTCTCTCTCTCCCTCTCTCTCTGACAAATAAATTAAAAAAAAAAAAAAAAGAAAATACATGCAAAATATAAGGATCTCTGAGTGCATAACTGGGGGAAGTTGGATAGAAGACAAGTTCTATTTTTTAATTCACTATTGAAATTCCATTTCTGTTGTCCAGAAAGGGAAAAAAAAAAAATCTAGTGATTTTTTTCACTAGTTATCACTGTTCTTGATGAAGCAGTCTAGAGTAGTAAGAAACATTTTTTATGTCTTACTAACTGCAGCATCTGAGAGAGATAGTCCAGATAATCTTGTGTGTGGAGCCACTGAATAGGCACCTATCAGCTCTTTAGCAGAAGCTAAGTTAGTGCTCTTTCTTACTTGGAAATCAGAATTTCTCTAGTAAAAGAAGTACTATATGAAAATAGAATGTAGGACAAAATGTCTGACTTACGATCAAGTATTTTCAGTTTTTTTTAAAGATTTTATTTATTTGCTTGACAGCGAGATCACAAGTAGGCAGAGAGGCAGGCAGAAAGAGAGGGGGAAGCAGGCTCTCGGCCGACCAGACCAGAGAGCTGGACTTGGGGCTTGATCCCAGGACCCTGAGACCCATCACCGGAGCCGAAGGCGGAGGCTTAACCCACGGAGCCAACCAGGCACCCCACATATTTTCAATTTGAGCAACCTTCAATTTTAAGTTTTGTCCTAACATTACTTGAAAGAAGATGAATGCCAGGTAGACTAAAACTTTTATTCAGACTGTCAGTTTCCATACTCTTATGAGGAAGGCTATTTTTTGATGAACTGTGGGAATTAGTAAAGATCTGAAATGTATCATTCTTGAGAACATATTTCTTAGGTAGGCTCTTTTCTCAAACAAAAAATTATGAAATTGCCAAAAAGGAAATACTGGACTAGGGAGTGACTTAGAAAATTTTAGGAAATACTTCAAAATTTTTAGTATTTTGTATTTTAGTATTTAAAAAATTTTTTTAAAATTTTTTATTTTTTTAAAGATTTTATTTATTTATTTGACAGACAGAGAGATCACAAGTAGGCAGAGAGGCAAGCAGAGAGAGGGGGAGAAGCAGGCTCCCTGCTGAGCAGAGAGCTCGATGCGGGGCTCGATCCCAGGACCCTGAGATCATGACCTGAGCCGAAGGCAGAGGCTTAACCCACTGAGCCACCCAGGCGCCCCAAAATTTTTAGATTTTTTTAAAAAAGTTACAAAATTAAACAGTTGCCTAATGAAATTTAAATATTAACGTTACTAAAAATTTATTCACCTTTTCTACTTCTTAAGTAGTTTCATCTCCATATCTGCTTTTTGGTTAAATTTCTGAGGTCATTATCACCTAGATTTTAATTTTTAATTCTAGAAGGAAAATGAAAGCTTAAGAAACACAAAATTAGTTGTAGCAAATAGCAGTAAAGGACTTAGTGGTACTGAGTGCAGACAGAGAAGCAATCAGTTGGCACATTGGGGAAAAACATGAACCTTTCAACATGGGTGATGTTTATGAGAATCACATCCTTTGTTTTGCTCTTCACTGACAGGTGTGGAGTTTGGGGCCCGTATGGTCAACATTGATGGAAAACAAATCAAACTGCAAATCTGGGATACGGTAAGAGAGAACAGGATGACTTAGTCCCTGACCAAGATCCAAACAGAACAGTAAAGGCTGATGCAGGGACAAGGGGCTATGAAGGTGGGGCTGATGGTAGACATGAGAGTAGGGGAAGAATTTTCGCTTTTATCTGTTACAGTTAAAATTCTGAACGCTGTATCTTTGTATTTTTATTTTAAATTATCCAAGTAGTATATGAGTTTGTCCCAGTAAAAATGAAAGCAAACGATGTAAGTATATAGAGTAAAATTTGAATGTTCCCTTTTACACACATAAACCTCTTCCTTCCATTCCTGGTTTCTGCCTAACCAGTGTGAATGTTTCAGTGGTTATACTTCTAGACTTTTTCTTTGTGTTCAGATACATACACATGTACAAATGTATGGTAGTGATTTTGTTCTTATTAGTTTTACATGTATAGAATCATAGCTGAGTAGACCTAGCTATGTGAATTAGTTTTTTTACTTAATTTAATTTCTATGTTTTCGATACTTCCATGTAGATTCATATATCTCTATCTCATTCCTTTTAACCACTATATAGACTCATAAAAAGTCTGTACCATTATTTATTTAACGATCCTCCCAATGATTGAAATTCAGGTTTCCAGTTTTCACTTTTGCAAATTTTCATTGAATGTCCTTGATTACCACATCTTTATGCAAATGTTTGAGAATTTCTCTGGAATGCCTGCCCAGAAATGAAAATTCTGGGTCAAAAGTTATGCATATTTTAAAATTTGACAAATGTGGTACTCCCAAAATTTAGCTTGACTTCGTATAATTTTGTTTTACCCACATAAATTGCTTTTACATATATTATCTCATTTGATTTGTATCTTTTCTTTTCTCTAAGGAAAATAATACCTTGTCTTTATTTGAAGTTAAAGAAAGCAAGCACAGAGTGCTTAATATTCAGCTAAAATCTGTTTTTGTTTACTTACTATTTGATTTTTTTTTTTCAAAACTCAAGAGCTGAAGCCCTTAGAGCTATAAGCAGTACAGTGATTTTCCTTTTTTTCTCCCTTTCTCCTCTTCCCATCCTCCGTCTCCCTACGCATGTAGGTATCTGTCTTAAAAGTACAATTGATCCTTGAACAACATATGTTTGAATTGCGCAGGTCTGTTCATATGTTAATTTTTGTCAATAAATGCACTATGGTACTGTAAATCTATTTTAAAAGTTTTATTCTCGGGACGCCTGGGTGGCTCAGTTGGTTAAGCGGCTGCCTTCGGCTCAGGTCATGATCCCAGAGTCCTGGGATCGAGTCCCACATCGGGCTCCTTGCTTGGCGGGGAGCCTGCTTCTCCCTCTGCCTCTGCCTGCCTCTCTGTCTGCCTGTGCTCGCTCTCTCTCTCTCTAACTAATAGATAAATAAAATCTAAAAAAAAAAAAAAAAATCTTTAAAAAAATAAATAAAAGTTTTATTCTCTAGCTTATTTTACTGTAAAAATACTGTATTTAGTAGAAATAATTACAAAACATGTTGATTAGGGTGCCTGGGTGGCTCAGTGGGTTAAAGCCGCTGCCTTCGGCTCAGGTCATGATCCCAGGGTCGTGGGATCGAGCCCCGCATCGGGCTCTCTGCTCTGTGGACAGCCTGCTTCCTCCTCTCTCTCTGCCTGCCTCTCTGCCTACTTGTGATCTCTGTCTATCAAATAAATAAATAAAATCTTAAAAAAAAAATAACGTGTTGATCAACATGATACGTTATGGGTAAGTGTTCTGGTCAACAGTAGGTTATTAGTAGTTAAGGTCTGGAGGAGTCGAAGTTATACGAGGGAGTTATATGACTCCATGGTGGCCAGCGTCCCTAACTCCGCTCTTGTTGCAGAGTCAACTGTAAGTTAACTTGCAGTTGTTAAGTTAACTCGTTAACTTGTAAGTAAGTTGCTCTAAGCCCTTTTTGCACAATCTTTTTCTGGTGGCCTCCATGGTTGTTACTGTTTCTGGGTGTGCTGATTTATGAGGTGCTTTTAACTAGAATCATATTCTCTTGTACATTATTTGGTTGTATTTGCAAGTATTTTAATAATCTTTTGCCTTTTTTTTTTTTTTTTTTTTTGACAGACAGAGATCACAAGTAGGCAGAGAGAGGAGGAAGCAGGCTGTCCGCAGAGCAGAGAGCCCAATGCGGGGCTCGATCCCAAGACCCTGGGATCATGACCTGAGCCGAAGGCAGAGTCTTTAACCCACTGAGCCAGCCAGGCGCCCCACATTTTGCCCTTCTGAACAGACTTTACATCTCTAATAGTGGAAGCACTAGCTGCATACCTCTGAATATTCCACACTTCTTCTTTTTTTTTTTTTTTTTTAAAGATTTCATTTATTTATTTGACACAGAGGGAGCACAAGCAGGGAAAGTAGCAGAGGAAGGTGGAGAAGCACGCTCCCTGATCAGCAGTGGTCCCGATGTGGGGCTCCATCCCAGGACCCCAAGATCACAACCTGAGCTGAAGGCAGCCTCTGAGTCCACCTGACTGACCCACTCAGGCACCCCACAAACTTACTCTTTTTTTTTTTTTTTTTTTTAAGATTTTATTAATTTATTTGACAGAGAGAGGGGGAACACAAGCAGGGGGAGTGGGACAGGGAGACGCAGGCTTCCCACCAAGCAGGGAGCCCGATACGGGGCTCGATCCCAGGACTCTGGGATCATGACCTGAGCCAAAGGCAGACACTTAATGACTGAGCCACCCAGGCACCCCCGTATTTGAAATTTTTAAGAGATTCTTGCCTATAATGTATTGTGTTTCTTGTCTGCCATTCCCTGGGTAAGCCTGATCATTTTTCCCTTGTCAGTCCTGATCTACTCCTTGCTTACCCACGTTAGTTTCCCATTTTGTTGACCCCCTTCTCTCACATACTCCCAGAGTCATTCTACGTGAAAATATTTAGGGATTATCATGAAGGGAATTTTTTTATTTTTTATTTTTATTTTCTTAAAGATTCTTTTTTTTTTTTTTTTTTTGACGGGCAGAGATCACAGGTAGGCAGAGAGAGGGGGAGAGGGAAGCAGGCTCACTGCTGAGCAGAGAGCCCATTGCGGGGCTTGATCCTAGGACCCTGGGATCATGGCCTGAGCCAAAGGCAGAGGCTTTAGCCCACTGAGCCACCCAGGCGCCCCATAAAGGGAGTTTTTAAAGAGATCAAGTTACCTAGTGCTTTGTTGTCACTGTTCTGTCACTGTTCTAAGGATTTAGAGAGCCATATTATTTTTTTTTTTTCTTTTTAGTAGGCTCCATGCCTAATGTGGGGCTTGAACTCATGACCCTGAAGTCAAGAGTTGCATGTTCCACCAACTAAGCTAGCCAGATGCCCCTAGAGAACCTTATATTGTTTATCTCTTTTCATTCTATACATATAATTGCCCAAATGACCCATGCTAAACGAGGAGGTGTTACACTCTAGTTAATATAAAATATGGGTCAATCCCAAACTCATTTGTGTTTTACTTTTTTTTTTTTTTTACTTTTTTTTTTTTTTTTTAAGATTATTTATTTAGTAGAGAGAGAGAGCGAGCACAGGCAGAGAGGCAGGCAGAGGCAGAGGGAGAAGCAGGCTCCCTGCCGAGCAAGGAGCCCGATGTGGGACTCGATCCCAGGACGCTGGGATCATGACCTGAGCCGAAGGCAGCCGCTTAACCAACTGAGCCACCCAGGCGTCCCTGTGTTTTACTTTTGATTCTTAGGAAATGAGCCTTTCTGACTCATAAGAATGGATACTTCAAACAACAATTGGCCTTTAAACAGTGTGGGGGTTAGGGACATCAACAGTCAGAAATCTGCATATGACTTTTGACTCCCCCAAAACTTAACTAGTTTTTAAATAAATTTTATTGATTTATTTTACGTAATCTCTACATTCAGCGTGGAGCTTGGACTTGAACTCATGACCCTGAGATCAAGGGTCACATGCCCTTCTGACTAAGCTAGCCAGGCAGCCCCCAAAACTTAACTCCTAATAGCCTGTTGACCAGAAGGGTTACCCATAACATAAAAAATCGATTAACACATAGTTTGTGTGTTGTATGTGTTATATACTGTATCCTTATAATAAAGTAAGCTAGAGAAAAGAAAATGTCATTAAGAAGACGGTAAGGGGGACGCCTGGGTGGCTCAGTTGGTTAAGCTGCTGCCTTCAGCTCAGGTCATGATCCCAGCGTCCTGGGATCAAGTCCCATATCGGGCTCCTTGCTCGGCAGGGAGCCTGCTTCTCCCTCTGCCTCTGCCTGCCACTCTTTCTGCCTGTGCTCACTCTTGCGCGATCTCTCTTTCTGACAAATAAATAAATAAAATCTTAAAAAAAAGAAGACCATAAGGGAGGGGTGCCTGGGTGGCTCAGTGGGTTAAACATCTGCCTTTGGCTCAGGTCATGATCCCAGGGTCCTGGGATTGAGCCTTGCATCGGGCTCTCTGCTTGGAGGGGAGCCTGCTTCTCCCTCTCCCTTTGCCTGCACTCCTCCTGCTTGTGTGTGTTCTCTCTCTGTCAAATAAATGAATGAAAATCTTTAATTAAAAAAACAAAACCCTTAAGGGAGAGGTGTGCCTGGGTGGCTCAGTTAGTTATAAGCATCTGATTCTTGATTTCAGCTCAAGTATTGATCTCAGGGTTGTGAGTTCAAACCCTGCATTGGGGCTTAAAAAAAAAATTAAAAAATTAAAAAAGAAAACCATAAGGGAGAGAAAATGCATTTACAGTGCTGTGCTATTAAATAATCCATGTAAGTGAACCAGAGCTGTTCAAACCCATGTTGTGTGAGGTTTAATTGTATATATCTTGAAACCATAATACAATTCTTCCACTTGGGAGAAATTCAAAAGGTGTTAATTCTTTTTACATACTTTATATCTTCATCTTAATTCTATGCTGATTTAGATTTGTTTAATGGGGTTGGACAAAGACACCTAATACCAACACAGACCAGCCCAAATTGAACCACTCACTCTTTCTAGGTTATTGGTTCAGCAAAACCATTGATGAACTAGACTGACATGAAGAAGTAAAGGGATTTGGTATTTGATTTTTAATTTTTTTTTAAGATTTTATTTATTTATTAGAGAGAGCGAGCGATCACAGGCAGACAGTGAGGCAGGCAGAGGCAGAGGGAGAATCAGGCTCCCTGCCGAGCAAGGAGCCCGATGTGGGACTCGATCCCAGGACGCTGGGATCATGACCTGAGCCGAAGGCAGCCACTTAACCAGCTGAGCCACCCAGGCGTCCCGATTTTTAATTTTTAACTTAAAAAAATACATTTTATTTATTTTGAGAGCGAGGGAGGAAAAAAAGTGGCAATGTGGCAGAGGGACAGGAAGAAGCAGACTCCCCACTGAGCAGGGAGCTCAATCCCAGGACTCTGGGATCTTGACCTGAGTGTAAGGCAGATGCTTAACCAACTAAACCTTTTTTTTTTTAAAATTAATTTTATTTATTTATCTTAGAGAACTTGAGCACATGCTTGCAAGCGGGGGGAAGGGGCAGAGGGAGGAGAAAAGCAGACTTCCCACTCAGTGGGGAGCCCAACTTGGGCTTGATTCCACCACCGGGACCTGGGCTGAAATCAGGAGTCAGACACTCAACCGACAGCTACCACCCAGGCGCCCAAGGGAGGCATTTTCTGATGAGCCCCTGGAAGTATTTTTGGCTGCTAAAGTTAAACGCTGCCATGTGCTTCAACCATCACATAGGTCTCCCTCAAGATTTCTCTTTAGTTCCTAGAAGAACACGGGGAGGGAGGGGTCTTTCAACAGCAGCAGAAGAGAAGAAAAAGGTAAAAGCAAAATGGGAATCAAATAACTTAAGACCTAAAACTATTAGGGACTAAATAAAACATTAAGTGAGCTCTTAGGAAAAACACGTTTTAAATATTAAAGTAACATTAATATTACCAACTAAGTCCTTTTTTTTTTTTAAGATTTTATTTATTTATTTGACAGAGAGAGACACAGTGAGAGAGGGAACACAGCAGGGGAAGTGGGAGGGAGAAGCAGGCTTCCTGTGGAGCAGGGAGCCTGATTCAGGGCTCGATCCCAGAAACCCAGGATGATGACTTGAGCCAAAGGCAGATGCTTAACAACTGAGCCACTCAGGCACCCCACCAAGAAAGTTCTTTAGAATTATTTTTAATTTTGGTGTTCTAAGAGGCACACAGCTCACTAAAACATTTGTATTATTCTTGTAGAAAGAGAGTCTCATGTTGTTGGAAAAATAGCCTTAAAATTGATGTACTGGAGCTCTCTCCTCACCTTCAAACCCAGATTTAGATTGACTGATGTAATGGCTAATAGAACAAACCTTTGAGCTAGGGTACACTAAGATCCTGAGTTTAATTGTGTATTCAGTATTTACGGATTTTATAACTTTTGGCTAATTAACCCTTTGAGGTTCAGTTTTCCTATTTGTGTTGTTATTAGTATTCACTGTTACTCTTTTTATACTATGAGAAAGCCATTTTTTACCCCATATTTAAACTATGAATAGTTGTTTTTCTTCCTAACCTTTATTTATTTATTTTTAAAAAAGATTTTATTTATTTATTTGTTAGAGAGAGAGAGAGAGCGAGCACAGCAGACAGAGAGGCAGGCAGAGGGAGAAGCAGGCTCCCTGCCAAGCAAGGAGCCCGATGTGGGACTCGATCCCAGGACGCTGGGATCATGACCTGAGCCGAAGGCAGCCGCTTAACCAACTGAGCCACCCAGGCGTCCCCCTTCCTAACCTTTATGTAGGGATAGGAGGATAAATTATTTCAAGAATGTGAAAAATTCTTTTTTGGGGACGCCTGGGTGGCTCAGTTGGTTGGGCGTCTGCCGTTGGCTCGGATCATGATGTCACGGTCCTGGGATCGAGTCCTTGCAGCGGGCTCCCTGCTCAACAGGGAGTCTGCTTCTGCCTGCTGCTCCCCCTGCTTGTGTGCTCTTTCTCTCTCTCTGACAAATAAATAAGTAAAATCTTAAAAAACAAACAAATTTTTTCTCTTATTTTTTTAAGGTTTATCTATTTGAACAATCTCTATACCCAGTGTGGGCATGTACTGATGACCCGGAGATCAATAGTCAGATGCTCCACCTATTGAGCCAGTCCAAGAATATGAGAACTTTTCTAATAGGACAGATTCAGTGCTTAGGGTATTATTATTAATAATAGTTTACTATTATTTATTTATTTATTTATTTTTTAAAGATTTTATTTATTTATTTGACAGACAGAGATCACTAGTAGGCACAGATGCAGGCGGAGAGAGAGGAGGAAGCAGGCTCCCTGCTGAGCAGAGTCTGATGCAAGGCTCGATGGCAGGACCCTGGGATCACGACCCCAGCTGAAGGCAGAGGCTTTAACCCACTGAGCCACCCAGGTGCCCCTACTATTATTATTTAAAAGGTGCTTTGCTCCTGTAAGGAGGAAAAAAACCCCACAACTATTCCATCAAGAAAGCAAAAGTACCCAGTATATGGGGGCATTAATAAATTGCTCAGTAATGGGGCGCCTGGGTGGCTCAGTAGTTAAGCCTCGGCCTTTGTTCAGGTCATGATCCCGGAGTTCTGGGATTGAGCCCCACATCGGGCTCTCTGCTCAGCGGGGAGCCTGCTTCCCCCTTTCTCTCTGCCTGCCTCTCTGCCTACTTGTGATCTCTCTCTGTCAAATAAATAAATAAAATCTTTTAAAAAATTGCTCATTTATAAATATCTTGGCCCCATTTGGAAATGAGATGAGTGTAAATATTTGTTTTTTTTTTTTTAAAGATTTTATTCATTTATTTGACAGAGAGAGAGACAGTGAGTGAGGGAACACAAGCAGGGGGAGTGGGAGATGGAGAAGCAGGCTTCCTGCTGAGCAGGGAGCCCAATGTGGGGCTTGATTCCAGGACTTTGGGATCATGACCTAAGCTGATGGCAGACAGACGCTTAACAACCGAGCCACCCAGGCACCCCTGAATATTGTTTTTTTTTTTTTTTTTTAAGGAAAACTCTGTCCTGGACCATGGGCTTCTTTCCCTATTCCTTATTCTTACTTACTATGACAAGATCCTTTGGTAGTCCCACCTTTAGTGTTGGAACACTAAGTGTCAGTTAGGATATACCCAGTTTAAGTGCTTTGTATCTGACTGCTTTTCTACATTGACCCATTGGAATGGACCCAATTCCATTAGACAAGGAATTAGCATTCTAAGATAGTTTCCTTTTTACAGATAAAAGAATATAAATAGGTTAATGTGATATGTTCAACATCATGTGGGGATTGAAATGCTCTTGAGTTTCTAGTCTTATTTCCAGTTGTTCTCTCCTAGGAGATATTGGAAAATGTATGAGAATGTCTTTGTCATAAAGTTAAGTCCTTTGTGTTAGAGTGGCATGTGATCAAGTCCTTTCTCTGAAAATAACCTGGTTTTGTTGGGATTTTTTTGTTGCCATGTTGGTGGGAAAGGCTGGGCAAGAATCCTTCCGCTCTATCACCCGTTCCTACTACAGGGGAGCAGCTGGAGCACTGCTAGTGTATGACATCACCAGGTGAGTCAGATCAGGTGGGCAGAAGGGAGCCTTTTCCCCATGTTCTCAAAATCTTTTTCTTTCCTGTGTTCTGGTTCTGGTAAGAATACTAAAGAGGAAAGTCTTATCTAATATTTTCTTTTACTCATGTAGCTTTCCCCCTTTTCCCATGTGTTTGGAATTCCTTTGGCATTTTGAAATGGACCTCTGATCCACTTTGAACTTTCCTGCTGTAGGCGTGAAACCTTCAATCACCTGACCTCCTGGTTAGAGGATGCCCGGCAACACTCCAGCTCCAACATGGTTATCATGCTGATTGGGAATAAGAGGTAAAATTTTATTTGTAGAAATAATAAGGACCAGAAGTCATATAAGTGCTCTGTGGACATTGAACTCCTTGGTCCCTAAACTTTTTTAGTTTATGGTGCTCTTTATTTAAAAAAAATAAAAAAATAATTGTGGTAAAATATGCATAATATAGACTTTACCATTTTAACTAATTTTTTTTTTTTAAGTTTTTATTTGCTTAGAGAAAATGCATGCACGAGGAGAGAGAGAGACAGAGAGTGCGCAAGCAAGGAGAGCAGCAGGCAGAGGGAAAAGGACAATCAGACTCCTCACTGAGCAGGGAGCCCATGTGGGGCTCAGTTCCAGGATCCTGAGATCATGATGAGGGTCAAAGTTAGGCCTTTTTTTTCTTTTTTTTGAGATTTTATTAATTTGACGGAGAGGGAGATAGCTAGAGAGGGAACACAAACAGTGGGAGTGGGAGAGGGAGAAGCAGGCTTCCCGCTGAGCAGGGAGTCTGATACGGCGGGGCTTGATCCCAGGACCCTAGGATCATGACCTGAGCTCATATCAAGAGTTGAAAGCTTAACTGACTGAAGCCCCAAGGCACCCCAATTTTATACTTGCTTTTTATCATAGCAACTGCCAAAAATTCAGGTTCCACAAACATATGCAAATACTGAACAGGATCTGTTTTGATCTGACAGTGATCTTGCAAACAGTCTTAACTTAGAATTCGTTTGGTGTTTTGATGTTGAGTGTTAACTGTGTTTCCTTCGAAAATTTATCCTGTTGGCTCACTTGTGAGTTTGTAGTAGTGCCTAAAGTGTACCATTTGAGAGAATTGCGGCCACAGACTTATTATATTTATTTATTTGAACTGTGTTCTAAATGTCTATTTGCCAGATCCTGAGAGTACAAGGTGAGAAAAGAAGAGTCATGCCCCTGATTCTATGGAGCTTATAGTTTATTGGCGACATAAATATTAAATATAAAGGGATTTATGTCTAATTACAAATTGTGATCAATACAGTGAAGGAAAGAAAGGTGCTATAAAAGAGAGTAACAGGGTACTATTTTTAATTTTTTTTAAAACTTTATTTTTTTTCAGTGTTCCAAAATTCATTATTGATGCACCACACCCCAGTGCTCCATGCAATACGTGCCCTCCTCAATACCCACTACCAGGCTCACCCAGCCCCCCACCCCCTCCCCTCCAAAACCTTCAGTTTGTTTCTCAGAGTCCACAGTCTCTCGTGGTTTGTCTCCCTGTCCGATTTCCCCCAACTCACTTATCCTCTCCATCTCCCCATGTCCTCCATGTTATTCCTTATGTTCCACAAGTAAGTGAAACCAGGGTACTATTTTTAATTAAGGGTGATGGTTAAGGTGGAATCCGAAGGATAGGTAAGAGTTGAGTGGGCACGGTTTGAAAAAAAGTATCAGGTTGAACAAACTGAAAACCTTGAACTGGGAAGAACCTTGGCAAGGTCATGGTATTGAAAGAAATCAGTATGTTGGGCTAAATCAAGGGGGAATGGTAGATGTGGTTGGGAAGGTAAGCAGGGGCCAGAACTCATAGCACTTTCAGGCCTAATGAAGAAATGTGCATTTTATTCTAAACACAGTAGGAAGCTTTTAAGAGTTTTAAACAGAGATGTGGCTTGATTAGATTTTAAAAGATCACCCTGGAGGGGAGCAGGGGTTGAAGTGGGATGTTCATTTCAGTAGTCTAAATGTGAATGATGACGTGAACTTGGGTGATGACACCAGAGAGAGGGAAAATAATGACACGTGTTTTAAGGTGCATTTTGGAAGTACCTTGCTTTGGGATGAATTGGGTATTTGGAATGAAGAAGGAAAAGCTGTTGAAATAATGACATCCTGGATTTAGCTTCTGTCCTAAATGGAGATGTGGAAGCCTGGGGCAGAAGCAGTTTGGGGGAAAAGATCAAGTTCTATTTTGATGCATGGGTTAGGGGCCTTTTACACATCAGACTGGAAATGAAGAACAGACAAACAGATGAGATCTGGAGCTTAGAGGAGCAGCTGGTCTAGGTGTAGACATTTAGATGGGTAGTTCTTCCCTGGTCTTCACACAGCTGGTGAATGATAAATAGATGTTTTATAGATTTGCTGTTCTTCAGTGGGCTTACTCTTTTTTTTTTTCTTTTTTTGGTAAGATTTTATTATTTGACCGAGAGACAGAGAGGGAACACAAGCAGGGGGAGTGGGAAAGGGAGAAGCAGGCTTCCCACTGAGCAGGAAGCCTGATGTGGTGCTTGATCCCAGGACTCTGGGATCAATACCTGAGCTGCAGACTGTTAACAACTGAACCCCCCAGGCACCCCACAGTGGGCTTACTCTTTGATTTCTTTTCGTGGTTGGAAGACTGGAGATCTCTAAAATGGAAATTTCCAGTTAGAAAAATGGAAATCAGACAGTCCATCCTTGCCTTATCTGCAGCCTTTTATCCTGTCTTGTCATAAAGTCTTTCCATGCACCTGATTCTGTTTCTGTCTGTGGCTATATCTTTTTTCCCCTATATCACCCAACTTTATATATTTTTGTCTTGAGTCTTTTATTTCCCTGGTGGCAAGCCGCTATTATATATGTTATTAATGAGACTAGTGAGAATTAAGACAGCTCTGTTCTTATTCCTGGCATTCTCTGTTCTTATGGGTTGATTCCAGTAAAAGAAGACACTGTTATGGGATGGGGCATCTGACTTTATGGGATGGGGCTTTCTCCTTTCTAACAATTGGAATTTCCCTTTTATCTTCTTTCCTTGGCTCTCACTGGATCTCATTCCAAAAAGAAACATGGAGCACAGTAAGCCTTGAGTAACTTTGGGACTGCCTAACTTTTTATAAACCTTTTTCTCTATAAGAGAATATGGTATTATCCTCAACCATGCAGCACCTGTCATGAAGTTAAAGAACAATTTTCCAAGAAGCTACAGAAATCAGTAACCCTGTATAAGAGAATGTCATGTAGGATCTATATTCTTTATGTATTATTAATTGGTGGTTGAAACAGCCATGGGATTCTTTTAGAGTAAGAGTTTCTTCTTTCACTTGGATCTCTTTTTAGTTGTCTTCCCAATTAATCTCTTGCAGTGACTTAGAGTCCCGTAGGGATGTGAAGAGAGAAGAAGGAGAGGCCTTTGCTCGGGAGCATGGACTTATCTTCATGGAAACTTCGGCCAAAACAGCCTGCAATGTTGAAGAGGTACTACTTGGGAAAGAGTAGGGAAAGCTTTTGAGAGATGACACCATATCTTTATTCTTTTATTCAGAATTTTCTTCTATAAGACCATAGGTATGGAAAGGATATCTTGTGGTCTCATTGACTATATGTCTCCCTTTGAGGGAATTGTCCTTTTTTTTGATTCCTACAGGGGAGTTTCACTTTTGCCTTGTGTAACTAGTTGGTAAATGTGAATTAGACACCAGTGTTGTTTGTAAATATTTTAGTTGGAGGGTTTCATGGTTTCTACTGTAGTCATTCTGAAACCTGCTATTGACTATATCTTTAGTAATTATTTGAGAACAGAGCATGTTTGTTTTATTTGGAGAAGGTGCCAATCTAGGGAACATTTTGGGTCAGTATCAAAATGCCATATAATCCCTGTTTTCTTTTTGAAAGAGCAACTTAGGGGTGGGGTCTTCTGTGTTTTTACTCTGGTCTCAATGGTTCCTAATTCATACCTTAGAAATCTAAGTGGGAATAATATTTGTATTTCCTTTTTCTAATTTCTCTATCTAAACTTCAGCCTAATAATATGATTTATGTCTCTTTCAGGCCTTCATTAACACAGCCAAAGAAATATATAGGAAGATCCAGCAGGGTTTATTTGATGTCCACAATGAGGTGAGAGAGGGTTGGGGGCTAACAGTTAACTTTGTTTTGTGTTAAAGTGGACAAGAAATTCTCTATAATGTAAGCATTTCCTTTCTGACATCATGCTATTTGAAGCTATGCCAATTCATTACTTGATTTTTTTAATGTAGGGACACAAATCTGTCATCATTTTCTGTTTTGTTTTGTTTTTTTTCCTCAAGTCTGGGGCCCAGAATGCTTAAAGAGATGATTAGTTGGTAATATAAAGTGTTTATACAATATGGAAGGTTTTCTTTGCAACCTCAGTTTTTACTATCCCAGTGTTTAAGGGTGATATAATTCTTAACTGCTCAATTGGGCCATTTATATAAAGCAGATTCTATATCAAAACAAAAAAAATTTTTTTTTTTAACTTAAACACAGAGACATTTATTATTAGGGCAAATCTTACATTCAAATGGGTTTTAACAAAACAAAGAATTACATGCTAATATCTACTCTTTCGCTCCTCCTGCTCTTACCTTATCTCATCCTGATTCTGCACATAGCTGTGAAACCTAAATACAGTTATCACCTTAAAAATGGGCACAAGACAGGTGCCTAGGTGGCTCAGTCCGTTAAGCATCTGACTCTTGATTTCAGCTCAGGTCAGGATCTCAGGGTTGTGAGATCAAGCCCTACGTTGGGCTCTGCACTGGGCTTGGATACTGCTTAAAGATTCTCTCTCCCTTTCCCTTTGCCCCTTCCCCTCCTCTCTCTCTTAAAAAAAAAAAAGAAATAGGCACAAGAGTCACTTGTAGTCATCTATAATACTTACATCTGAACTGGTTATCTCATCTTTGTTGTTGAAGATTATTGTTCCACAACAGTTTGGCTAGGGCACATGGTTACCTGCCAAAGCCATATCTGCTCCTAGAAAATGTAATTTCTGATTTCTCTTTTTATCCCTCTCTCTTATCCCAGTTACTTTAGCACTGAGGTGGGAACTCTTGCCTTTTTTCTTTTACAGGCAAATGGCATCAAGATTGGTCCTCAGCAGTGTATCTCAACATCAGTAGGAACCAGCGCCTCCCAGCGGAACTCTAGTGAAATAGGGTCCAACTCCGGCTGCTGCTGAATATCTAGCTTGGACTTTTCCTTCCTGAAACAGCTTCAGATCAATAGGCTTAAAGAAAGAGGTCTTACTTGCTTTGGCTGAGAAAAGCCTCTTCTCAAGGTGTGATGTTTTGCCTTTCCACTTAAAGACCAGGGAAGAACTTGGGCCCTTACTGACCTGTCCTCCTTCAGGGACGTGAGCATTCCCTATAGATTAGGGCTCTTTTCATCCTCCTATTTTAATTACTGAAATGTTAGGATCAAAGTTGATTGTCATGGTAGCGCAAAAATAAATTATTTTATAAGCATACACAATTGGCTCCCTACCAGGAATTAGTAACAAGGGTCTAGAACATTCTGCTTGAGTACTTGATTTTACTGGGTTCTGGCTGGCTGGCATTTGGATGGTGGACACTGTATCTTGGAATTTCATTGATTGTTTTCATTTGCCATTTTGTAAGAGTTCTTGCAGAAAGCAGTTCCTTCTACTTGAACTGCTCAAGGATGCTGAATAATTTTCTACCATCCCATTGCTAGTTTCTCTGTCTCAGAGTAACTATAAAACTTTTGAGAGCAGTGGAGTTGTTCCTGGACCTGGGGCTACTTATCATCACTACCTAGAGAAAACATCTTTCCCTGTTTGTTTTAGGGACCAGACCTAACACTGCAGTGTCTTCCACCAAATTAACCCCTTACTGTCTCACCACACTTCTCAGCAAGACCTGTTTAGACTTTCTACCCTAATCAAGCTAATCTGCTTACTGGACATGACATGTTTATTTCCACTTTTATGCCTTTGCATATGCCCTATTCTCTGCTAACATTATACTCAGTCCCCAAATTTTTCCTTCAGAAAGCCTTCTTTGACCTAGGGACTTCTAAATAATTATTGACCCAGCACCCCTTAAGCTTTCATATGTTGTTTATTCATATGTACATTTATTTATATTTATGTTACTTTGTAAATTTGTTTTGTACGTGGAATCTGTCTCCCATCTAGGCTGTAAGCTCCTTGAGAGCAGGAACTGTGTTATCCCTTTACTTTTGTAAACCATTTCCTCCAATATTCCTTCACAGTGCCTAGTGCTACTTACTGTGTGATCATTGGACCTGACTGACATATTTAAAGACTTGGAACAGGTTTATTGTAGACTGCAGAGGAAACAAAAGGCTTGAGTCATCTCTTTGTAACTCTTTCAGTCTCTTTCATCTGCTTACCCTAGATTCCATATTGCTCTTACCCTTGCCCTTCTCTCCCTTCCCTGGCTCTTTGCCTCCATTCCATGCAGCATACAGCAAGGCCGTCAGCTTCCAAGCAGTCAAATAAGTGGGTACCCCTTCAGCCATTTTTCTTTTCAAGGGCATATACTACAATGCTAAGCAAATTTGCCTTGCTTCACTCATCAGGCAGCCTTCTGGGTCAGTTTTGTATTTTTTGCCTTGATGTCCCTTTCTCTTCCACAGCATTGGGGTCTCATGAATTTTTCTAATTTTTTTGTTGATGAATTGTTTCATTATTAAATATATATGCATGTATCCAAGCAGCTCATATTTCATGTGATTTTTCAGATTTTATCCCAAACCTATGTAGATACTCTCCTTCTAGGAAATTGTATCAAAGGTATTGGAAGAAGCCACCTTGAGATATTCTCATTTTTTAAGTTTTTATTTAAATTGCAGTTAACATACAGTTTAGTTTCAGGTGTACAGTATAGCGATTCAACACTTCATATATCACCCAGTGCTCATAAGTACATATACATCCATTTGCTACCCTGTAGTAATAGTTAACACTACACCACAGAAATTGGGAGAACATTTGGGGTAGTGCTTTGATTATACTTTTTTAAAAAATCCTACCTCATTCCAAAAAGGGTTTGAGGCTGTTGACTTTGGGATTATCCTGTCCCCTCATGCCTGGGACAAAACTAAATATAGTTTTGTAGTTTCTGTACAGAAACTTCCAAGCCCCAGGGATTCTGTCATTGGTAACTGGAGGGGTACCTGGCTTGCTCAGTCAGTAGAGCATGGACTTGGTGTTGGGATTGTGAGTTTGATCTCCATGTTGGGTGTAGGGATTACTAAAAAAATTAAACTTAAAAAAAAATGCAAAGCACTCATAATCTTCTGTACTTGGGTATTTCACCAATGTAAGGAAAGCATGAGAAAGCTACTTGGGCAAATTCATGACCTGTATTGATCATTGCTGATATTCAGAGTGAAATGGTCATGAAAAATTACAGGAAGTAGATTCCCCACCTCCATGTGAAGAATGGTAGTTATGAAGTAAAAAGGGCATTGTATGACTTTTTTAAAGGCCAACACAGGGGCACCTTTCTGGCTCAGTTGATAGAGGAAGCGACTCTTGATCTCAGGATCCTAAGTTCAAGCCCCACCCTGGTAGTAGAGCCTACTTGAAAACCAGGGGTGGATAGGACCATTGGAAATCTTACTTAAAGCAAACAGTCTAAATCATTGCAGGTAGTAGAAATTAGAGCAGGCCACAGCCTTTCCCTTTTCCATAAATGCCTGCAACTTGTTCCTTTGATAGGTTAATTTTGCACCAAATAAGCAAAAAGAACCTACTGGTTTTCATTCCAGAAACGTAATTGAGATCATTGCTGTATATGCATCTATAGAGAAACACCAAAGTCACAGCTGGTAAATTGTTTTGGTAAATTCTAATACTGACCTTAAATTGATAATGATGATAGCAATAACCGGGGGAAATTTGGCCAATGGATTTTGCTCAGTACATAGGGAAATGTATTTGGCCAAGTCTTAACCGCTTGTGTGATAAAGTATTGATTCCTATGATTCCTTACCGTCTCTGAGTTCCTATTATGTGTGACTATGCAGATATGTTATTCCTTGAGAAATACCTTTTTGTTTTTTTAAGATTTTATTATTTATTTGACACAGAGATCACAAGTAGGCAGAGAGAGGGGGAAGCAGGCTCCCTGCTGAGCAGAGAGCCCCATACTGGGTTTTGATCCCAGGACCCTGAGATCATGACTAATGGCAGAGGCTTAACTAACCCACTGAGCCTCCCAGGCGACCTTTAACGATCTGAAAGGACTCACCTTCACTCACAAGTTCAAAAAGCAAAGCCTTCCTGTAGCAAGTTGTAATAGCAGTAGAAATTTATACTAGGAGATATAGGGAAGTGTCATTGAGCTCAAGAGAATTTCATCTACAATAATTTTTTTTAATTTTTTAAAAAGATTTTATTTATTAGTTAGAGAGAGTGAGCACAGGCAGACAGGCAGGCAGAGGCAGAGGGAGGAGCAGGCTCCCTGCTGAGCAAGGAGCCCGATGTGGGACTCCATCCCAGGATGCTGGGATCATGACCTGAGCCGAAGGCAGCCGCTTAACCAACTGAGCCACCCAGGCGTCCCTACAATAATTTTTTTAAAAGATTTTATTTATTTATTTGACAGACAGAGATCACAAGTAGGCAGAGAGGCAGGCAGAGAGAGAGGAAGAAGCAGGCTCCCTGCTGAGCAGAGAACCCGATTTGGGGCTCAATCCCAGGACCTGAGATCATGACCTGAGTCGAAGGCAGAGGCTTTAACCCACTGAGCCACCCAGGCGCCCATCATCTACAATAATTTTTATTTTAATATTTTATTTATTTGACAGCACAATCAGGGGAGCGGTTGACAGAGGGAGAGGGAGAAGCAGGCTCCTCGCTGAGCAGGGAGCCTGACATGGGGTTGGATGCCAGGACTCTGGGATCACGACCTGAGCGGAAGGTAGAACTTCCGACAGAGCCACCCAGGTGTCCCCCCACCTACAATAAAATTATTTCCTTTCTAGGGTAACTGCTATTACCAGGAGATTATTCTCTTGCAGCCTATGTTTCTAAGGCTGTCCTCTGATGACCTTCTTCACTTACAATCTCTCCTCGAAGGCTTCCATCATGCGCTCTATCGGTACTCACACATTTTACCCTGTTGGTTAATTTTGGGTCTTTAAAAAAATAGTCTTCCCTAAATCCTGTTCATTTATGTGAGACTCTCAGGCCCCTGTACTGTCAAAACCCAACACTGGAAAACTTGCAACTGAAGCATTAGGATTAGAAGCATCTAGAATAGATATAAAACCTACATTGGTCTTATGCTGATATTCTGAATGGTGAGGTGTCTATAGAGGATTATCCTAGGACTGAAAACCCACTCATTCCAAAAAAGTTGATTTTTGTTGCTGCTTTGATTTATAAGATCTTTTCACTCATATGGGGGTGGGTGGTTGTTGCCTGTAACCACATGAAGCCCTATTCCTGACCATCGTGATTGGGAACATTCTGATTACATAACGTATGTTGGGGCTGGATCTAAGTTCGAGAGAACTCAGAAAACTGCTTCAAATTCCTTAAATACTCCTTCCTTTTTCCCGTCCCCAAGGCACCCGCCGGATCCAAGATGGCGTCCCCAAACAGGTAACTAAATGTTTTCGTTTAGAGCGCCCCCACCGGCGGGGGTCAAAAAGAAAAAAAAGATGCCGAGAGGCCTAAACAAGCCTGTGAGTTGAGCAGTCAAAGGCAAGCTGCCGCCAGATTTTATTTTCAATCAGGCATATCTGTGGTTGCCTACGTACCCTTCTCAGTCTTTTAGGACCTCCCACTCTCGAGAGACTTCCTGGATGGCACTCACACTACCTTGCTGGAAGAGGCCGGGCGTTAGCCCTGCCATTGGTGGGTTGCAGGGTAGGTGGGCGGAGCCTAGTGAGAATGGACTACCAGCAAGCTAGATTGAGGCGAGGGCTGGCCATGCTCCGCCGGAAGGCGCCTTGTTCTCCGAGAGGGTGAGTTGAAACGCTGGCTGGAAAGGAAGCACCAGGACTTGTTCAGGTAGGCTTCCCATTCACGCCTGCTCATCACTGTCGGTCCAAGAGTCTTTGCAAAGCTAAAGTTCTTAGAACTCGTTTCAGTAACTTACCCTCCTCCTCGCTCCCCCGCTCCTTACCCGTCCCTCAGTTGTGAGGGATCAGGTGCTGGGTGATGCTCTGGACTGAACCATTCTCCTTTGTGAAAGGCCGGGGGAGAGGGCGGCTGCTGGGCCACGGGGCCTGAGTTGGGCCAAGTCGAGAAGGAGGCTGCCCCGCCGCTGTGGGGTTTTTAGGGCTTGTCATTGCATTACTGGGCGTGGTGTAGATTTGAGGCAGCTCCTTGTTCTCCTTGCCCGTTCAACGGAGAGAAAACTCCCCGGCTCCTTTTGGTTACTCCATACCTTTGGTCTCAGAAGTGGGAGGTTAGGGTTTTTTTCTTTTTTCTCTTTTCCCCATATTTTAATAATAAAGGTGTGTAGGGAATGTTGGGGTGAGCGTGTGCACATTGTTATACGTTATTAGGTGTAATTTTTGTGGGTCTTTGGGAGGGAAGATGGGGCTTTTGAAGAGTGTTTAGAGATGGTGGGACGAGAGGAGCTCCAGCTTTGCATCTCCATTGACAGGTCTGCAGAGTTTACTGGTCTTCCGTTGCATTATGTAAACTCTTCACTAGCGGGAGACCCCTCCCCCTGCCTCAGAGCAAATGCACTTTCTTTATTTACCTGTCTCTAGTGTCGCAGGAAATTTTCCAGCCATTGCAGCAGCTGTGCAAATGCAGCAGCTTCTGCCCTTAAGGGGCAGCTCTGAAGTGATTAAGGAGTTAAAAGAAGTGTATGGTGGAGGTGTATGGGCGTATAGATGTTTAGCGGACCAGTCTTTTTTCAGTGACTGAGCATATTGAGCTAGGAGTCGAAGACTTAAGAACTCGAGGTCTTGTCCTAATGGAATTGCCCCAGATTCAAGCCAGAGGAGCTGCATTATCAGTCTACTGCATCCTACTCTCTCACCAGCATCCACAAATTATTTACTCATCGTGTTGGTCTGAGCCTGTCAGTTCAGTCAGGGATCCTCTGACTGGGTTATCCTTAGAGTCTCCTGAGGTCCTATGGGGTGTGGGACACTTCAGGTGCTAGACCGTGAGTTTGGGATTTGAATACGGCCTTCTGTTAGTTAATTAGGTACTGTCTTCTGCTTAGGAATTTCTTTTGTAGTGCTCACCAGACTTAGAACAAATTGTGGTATTTTGGACTTCTCCCACCTCTTTTTTAAAAATTAACGATTTTTGTTTATTTGACAGAGAGAGATCACAAGTAGGCAGAGAGGCAGGCAGAGAGGCAAGCAGAGAGAGAGGAGGAAGCAGGCTCCCTGCTGAGCAGAGTCGGATGTGGGATGTGGGGCTCTGGGATGTGGGGCTCCATCCCAGGACCCGGGGATCATGACATGAGCCGAAGGCAGAGGCTTTAACCCATTGAGCCACCCAGGCGCCCTCTTATCCCACCTCTCAAAAGAGAGTTATAAAGAAAACATTTTCTACTTAAGAAGATCTGGATTGCAAGAATGGCATGCCCGTGGGTCTGCAAGGCATGATGAAGGACATTGGCCAAAGAGAGGGTAGGTGTGTGTGAAGAGACAGGCCTGGGGAAAGGTCTAAAGCTGCAGAAGCAAAGGAGTAATGGATTGGGATCAGGGACTTGATGGAGCAGTTGCACAGTTCACACTTGCACAGTTCATTACCTTCCCCGTGTTTGATGTATCGTGTAAACCTCGCCTTTTTATCAGTTCTCAAATTGACAAAATCCATTTATTTAGACATGGGTAGAAAATGTTAGAAATAGATAGAAATCTATTGAACTGGTGTGAATCACCAGGAAAGACAGATCTTGTATTTTCTGGGACAGCCTTCTCTGCAGCATCACCAGGTGATGGGGTGGAAGAATCTTGGCATTGTGGTCATCACTAGAGTTTTAGTTACAAGAGGAAAAAAATATGACATTTTATGGAGGATCTGATAGGTAAGATAGAGTTTCCCATAGGTAAGGTAGGATGGTTAGGGGGAATCAGTCTTTAAAAGAAACCATTGTACCCATTTCCTTTGAGAAGGATGAGGTTTTTTTTTTTAAGCTAAACTACCACGTAAGGTTAATTTGTGGGTGCCAAGAACTGTACTTGCTTACTGAAAGAATGAGATTTGATATTGTCATCTGTGGAGGACTGTAACATTTTTAAAGCATTGAGATGAATGTTAATGTTTTGAAGATACTGTTTGTCCACTGCCCTTTAAGAGTTGTCTTCTGAGCCTACGTTGAGCCTGACATCTGGGCGATAAACAAGAAAAGTATTTTCTGGCCCCTCATCCTTACCCCTAAAAGTCACTCCACTTCTGGAGTTACATTTGGGCAAGTCCCTGATCTGCAGGTCTTTGCATGACCTACCTTGCACTACTATGACCAACCTAGTATTTACTGTTTTACCACTAGCAGTCGATTCATTGATACAGTGTCATTTCATATTTTATTTGGTTTAACTTTTTACATCTCTTCTTTGATTAATTTTTTATTCTTTTCTCACAAAGTTGGTGGTCTTCCTTTCAAACTTCTGTTACAATTTTGTTCACTTAGCTTTTTGTTTTGATTCACTGATATTGCGCCTTTTTTGCTTCTGTCTTGTTGAGGCCTTTTAAAGAGAAGCAAAGAGACCCTACTTTTCAAGATGTGTTCTTTTGGTATCTGGTACTCAAGTGATAGTGTATTTTTATGTAACAAAGCTGTTGTACAACTGTTTACTATTGTCTAAAGGTTTATTTGATCATTTATTACATTCTAAGTTTTATCCTGGTTAAGCCTTTCCCCACCTTAACCTCTGTTTTGTTTTGTGTGTACAAGTGTATCAAGTTGTAATTGTGCTCTTTTTTGTGTTTTCTAACTCTTTCATATTGGCATGTAAGATTTTCATTGTAAGGACGCCTGGGTGGCTCAGTCATTAAGCATCTGCCTTCCGCTCAGGTCATGATGCCAGGCTCATTGGGCTCCCTGCTTGCCGGGAAGCCTGCTTCTCCCTTCCCCTCTCCCCCACTCCCCCTGCTTCTGTTCCCTCTCTAGCTGTCTCTCTCTGTGTCAAATAAATAAATAAAATCTTAAAAAAAAAGATTTTCATTGTACTCTTGTTGCAAAATAAGCCTGCCTCTTTGTAGTTGACTGGATGTTTTCAATTTAAACTACAAATTGTGTTAGTCTCTGAGATTTCTCATGAAGCCCTTCTGTAGGTAACATTTCTTTTGCCCTCTTTATTATCCATTACTTTCTATCCTTCCCTACGCTCTTGGTTGTTTAATGACATATGAAGGAAGATGGTCAACTTTAAAATATTTTTTTATTAGACTGATAATTCTATGCCTTTTATTCAGTTTTTTTTTAAGATTTTATTTATTTATTTGACAGAGACACAGCGAGAGAGGGAACACAGGTGAGTGGGAGAGGGAGAAGCAGACTTCCTGCTGAGCAGGGGGAGCTGGAGCCAATGTGAGGCTCATCCCAGGACCCTGGGATCATGATCATGACCTAAGCCAAAGGCAGATGCTTAACGACTGAGCCACCCAGGCACCCCTGTTCAGTTTTTTTTTCAAAATTACGATTTTATTTATTTATTTATTTAACAGAGAGAGAGAGAGAGAGAGAGAGAGATCACAAGTAGGCAGAGAGGCAGGCAGAGAGAGGGGGGAAGCAGGCTCCCTGCCGAGCAGAGAGCGGGATGCGGGGCTCGATCCCAGGACCCCGAGATCATGACCTGAGCAGAAGGCAGAGGCTTAACCCACTGAGCTACCCAGGTGCCCCATGTGTTCAGTTTTTTTAAGACTAATTTTAAAATATCTTAATTCTTTTCTTCAGATTGCAGCAGGAACTTTTAAAAATAAAGTAGTTAATTTCTACCTACCAATGTATATTACAGTATAATAAAAAAAAAACTACCGAGGCGCCTGAGTGGCTCAGTGGGTTGAGCCACTGCCTTCGGCTCAGGTGGTGATCTCAGGGTCCTGGGATCAAGCCCCGCATCCCGCTCTCTGCTCGGACGGGGAGCCTACTTCCCCCCCCCAACCCCCGCTCTCACTGCCTGCCTCTCTGCCTACTTGTGATCTCTCTCTGTCAAATAAATAAATAAAATCTCAAAAAAAAAAAAGAATTCAGTGGTTTGTAGGGAAAGTCTAGGAAGGCAGACGATCTCATTAGTAAGTTGCAGAATACTGATTATGTGTTCAGGTGATAATATTTAAGAAAAAAACTACCAATGTATGTTACAGTATAATAAAAAAAATCCAGCAGACATAAACAGAAAATAGACTGGCATTGATAATTGCTTTACATTTGTCTTCAGGAGGAATGGATATATTGAAATATATTCCAAGCAGTAGAGTGGCATAGGGAATCTAGGCAATGTTCTAACCCCTTCAAATTCAGACTATTCAAGTATAATCTCATTAGTTTGTTTGGTAAGAGTTTCCAGAACAGCAGACTCACTCATAATCAAATTACAAAAAAAAAAAAAACCCACTAAATTTTAAAAATTACTTATTCTTATGCATAATTATTAGGAAAAGATTGGTTTTATCACTGAAAGAACGAAACATCCCTGGGCCTCCTGGATGGGTCAGTTAGTTAAGCATCTGACTCTTGGTTTCTGCTCAGGTCATGATCATGGGTCATGAGATTAAGCTCCAAATCGGGCTCCATGCTCAGAGGTTTCTCTTCTTCTACACCTTCCCCCACATGCTCTCTCTCTCTGAAATAAATAAATAAGTTTTCAAAAAAAAAAGAATGAAACATCCCTGACTTATCCCCTCTGTACATTTCTGGAGAAATTTACTGTCTATGGTTTCATTTCATTTCATATTTTCAGTGTTCATTTCATTTTAAAAAGATAATTAAATGACATACTACTGAAATTACTGGGTAATAATGGGATTGTGCTTTTTTTTCTCTCCTGTATGTCAGCTACTTATATGTAATAGTTATAACCTTTTTGGTAATGTCCCAATATTCTAGTAATTTGTAATTCTGTAGTAACACCTTTTTGTTTTGAGAGTCTGTAATTCTCCTAAACCTATGTCAGTATCTTTCTGAGAAAGGTTATATATTAACTGAATTCTTTTTTTTTTATATACTTACTTTATTATTTTTTTTAAGATTTTATTTATTTATTTGTCAGAGAGAGAGCGAGAGAGAGAGAGGGAGCGAGCACAGGCAGACAGAGTGGCAGGCAGAGGCAGAGGGAGAAGCAGGCTCCCTGCCGAGCAAGGAGCCGGATGTGGGACTCGATCACAGGACGCTGGGATCATGACCTGAGCCGAAGGCAGCTGCTTAACCAACTGAGCCACCCAGGCGTCCCTATTAACTGAATTCTTAATTTCATCTGGGAGGAAGGATATTCAGGAGCTGTAGTCTTAACGGGTTTCTCAAATTCTCTCTCATGGACATTATAGTAAGTCTTTGGAATATCCTGCTTTCATTTTTTCTTCTACTACTTACTTTGGGAATGCACTATGTCTTTGGGGATTATTCCTTTGGGACATATTCAGAAATACCTTGTCCCATTGGTAACATGGGAATTTCATTTTGGTTGGTTCTAGAAGAAACTAATGATTTCAGTAATTGAGCTGCCTGTTTAGAGCCCAGATCATAACAGATTTTCTTAATAGTACATAATGTACATTTTCTATTACAGGTATCAGATATACAGCAGTAAAACATCAACCTAAGTAAAGTGAATGGGAAGATTTTTCTGGATTTTTGAACAGGGCCTACCAAGTTCCATGAGCATGAACCTTTCACTCAGTGTTTTCTTCTTCATTGCTTCCATGCATTATTCTTTATTCCCCTTGTCTGGGGAGTGGAGCACATTAGTCATTTCTTTGTTTATTTACACATCCATTCTCCTATAAAATGTAGTGCTTTTGCCTGTTTTTCAGGTATACTTCCTGTTGGTGGGGGCGGGGGACACCTTCATGAGGCCTTAAATATGTATTGATAATGGTCTCTTCCATTCACAGCTGTCCTGAAAGTCATGGGAGTCAAGAGTCGAGGTAGTTGGATCTGGCCATGTAAACTATCAAGGGGCAGCCTAGTCAGTTGGAGACCTATATGTTCCACAGCAGGCATTGTGAAATAAATAGAGTACTGTAAGATAGACACTGGCTTCATTCCTACAAACACAAAAAATGATTAATTGAATTACCTGGATGTTGCCCTAGATACTAGGTAGGGCTAGTTGAAGTCTTTTCCATGGTTTTAAGGTTAAAGGGCTGTATTGCTTTCTCAGAGTCTTTTCATCCTGCCCAGCAGTCCTGCTATTCTAATTGTGAAACTTTTACATCTGTTTCAGTATCCCACCATTCTGCTTAACAGACCAGCACAGCCAAGTCTCTAAGGAGTGATTCTGCTTTGAGAGAGACTTTTAATGGTACACTTTGAAATTATTGGATAGGGAATAATAAACTGCTTTTCATTTGCCTACTATGTGCCAAACATTGTACATTATTTTTTAATCTTCAGAGTAACCCTGAAATGTGTGTGATGTTAGCTTCATTTCACAGAAGAGAAAAAATAAGACTTAGTGAGGTTAGGTAACTTAGCCAGGAGTAGGACTCTGGTCTGTCGGACTTCAAAACCCCATTCATGATCCAGCCTCACCCCACTGAAAAGTTTAGTGCTGACCCCTATGGGAGAACTGTCTTTGACCACAAGAGGCAAGTAGGCGTTTGGTAGCCTGTTATAGCTGTACCTTTCACAGTTGAAGAACCTTGAGAATGTAAAATTTATTTTTGTCTTTGTATCTCTGTTAAAAGGAAAAAAAAGAATAATAGTTTGTTTCCTTTATTTAACTTACTTGAAGATAAGATTATGTGAAATACTTTAAGCTCTGCAGAGGAAATTCAATTGGTCAGTCTTGCAAATAACTATTTTTTAGCCAATGCAAGTCAAACTAGCCCACTAAATTTAAATTTTCATTAGTCTCATGTCACTGGGGTAATTTTTTGTGCCTGGAGGCACAAGTGTGATAATATGTGCTTTATAATGTTTCTCCTCCCTTCACCACATATACTTTTTTGACATAAATGTTGCAATGAAACAATACCTCATAAATAATTAAGTAAATATTTATATTTTTCTGTTAGGCTGAACAAATATACATATACTTAGCCCAGTTAAAATGAGGCATGCCAGAGTGCTTTGTGTGTGTGGTGGGGACCATAAAGAGGACCAGGACTTTGTTACCTGAATTTGTATATATTGTTACTTACGCTGGCTTGCCTACAAGTGGCATCATACAAGGTGGATATATTGATTCAGTTAGATGTTCCTCAGTTGGAACCCAGAATATTATTTTCACCTTGGTGACCATGTGCCAGTGAAGAAGAACTTTTCCAGTTAATTTGGCCTAAGGGCAGTGATCCTTAAAGATGAGGCTCTTATTTTCTATCTTCAGACTTAGGCCAAAACTCCAGAATTTTATTGGAAAAAAATCCACAATGAGACTGACTTGAAAATGAATCCATACCCTATTTTTGGGTCATATGGGTGTAGTGTCATCTATTTGTT
>RCUC01125247.1:0-41910 GCA_003697995.1 Taxidea taxus jeffersonii | reverse complement strand
TGCAAAATTTCTGGGGAAGAGTCTAGCATTTTAGTAATTGCATATGAAAGTGAACAGGTGAATGGGACACCTGGGGGCTCAGTCCGTTAAGCATCTGCCTTCGGCTCAGGTCATGATCCCAGGGTCCGGGGATGGAGCCCCACCCACAGAGGCTTCACATGACTTTGAGGGGGAGTGTCTGGTTCTTCCTCTGCCCCTCCCCCTGCCCATGCTTGCACTATCTCTCTCTCTCTCTCTCTCTGTCTGAAATAAATTTTAAAAAAATCTTTAAAAAACGTGAACAGATGAAGTTCTCTGCCTTTGGTCTCTTTATAGTAACTTTTCATGACTTTGTTCTCTCCTTCTCTACTTTTTACTAAATAGTATGAGTAATAATATTAATATTTTAAGAAGCAGTAATTATTACTACTCAGTGACATTTCTTATCATAACATGTTACTCATTATTGTTTTCTCTTTTCCAAAGAAATAACTTTCATGATGACTAAGGTCTTTTCTACATCTTCAAAGTAGGGTGAGAATCAAGTCCGCTCTAGGAGAAACTAAGCAAGGAGTTTGTCACTAGCTTCTCTTGCCCAGGAAATGTGTATATTCTGGAGCACAATATTTGTATTAGTATAGGCCATTTTGGGGTCTTAATTCTTAAAGAACCCACTGTCTGCTGATGCATAGCTAATTTGCTTGATAAACAAATGGCCAAAAAATTATACTATGATGATATATATCATCATAGTATGATGTTACCTGGTGTTACCTATTTAAAGGAAGCAGCACCTGGCCAACTGGAAACTCATGGTCGTAAGCAATGGTTCCAATAGTGGGAATTCTGTTCACTATGACAAGCTGCCGATCAAAATATGTTCCATTGCATGCACCTGCGTTTACAAGGTCTCCTTTGGAATGACCGAATTTTAAAGCTGAAAGGGATCTTAAAAATCATCTGATCTGATACTGCCATTTAAAAACAAAGAAACTGAGGCCTGGAGAGGTAAAAACAAACACATGGGTAAGCGACGAAGCAAACAGACACAGCTTACCCAAATTCATGAAGTGAGCCACCTGCTGAGCAGCACCAGATTACATGAGACTAAAGTTTAGGTCTTCCGATGTGTGAGCCATCGTTCTTAGCAATCTCAAGAATGATCACTTATCTACTGTTCTGAACTAATTTAATATCTGAGAAATGATGTTAAAATGACAGTTAATGGATCTCATTAAATGAAGGAAAATAATCCTGATTATTGTTCAATTATGTATTCAAGTTTTTATCAAGTTACATCAAAAAGAGAGCAATTTCCATTCTACAAAATAGAAAAACTGGTGGTTTTTAGGTGAAGTGACTGATCGAAGGTCATAGAAAATACCTCTGGTTCAGCTGAGACAAGGACTTGGGTTACTGGTCTTCTCCTTGAATCCTTCATCTTGAGTCCCAGAACTTCTTCAGGGAGCACTTACTTCATACAGTAGTCCCCATCTGTGTGTAAATTTTAAACTGGTAAATTAATCCATATCCAAAAATTTATGAATGTCTCAAGATAATTGCCCTCTGAGACACAAAAAGGGGCAGGATCTCTACCCCCATACGTACGGGAAGAGTCTCGCTGTATGTTCCATCAGGATCAAGGGGGTTAGATGAGCATATGATCTGTAGGTTTCCATAGGTGGTCTTATGATCTGGTATGTACACCTTGGAGCAAATAATAGGTAAGAGTAAATAAACAAACCAGAGCAAAGCTGTTGACTCAAGGCTCCGAATGCTCGCAGGTTTTCTGTCTGGCATTTTCACTCCTTTCAAACCCCATATTAATGATGCTGACCTTTTTAGTAATTTGATTCTGACAGTGGCCCAGCAGCAGCAGAGCTCAAAGTCTGACAGCCTGATGTGGGCAAGCCAAGGAAGTAATTACTGCTTTAAATGAAAGAACTGTTTGTGTCTCTCTAGCAGGCAGATTTTACCCTCCATCCGTCATGCCATATCACACCCACCATCTTCCAGTGGGTTCACTTCCCAGAGCTCAGAAAATTGGCTCTCTGGTGGGTGTGCAGACATAACATGCGTACTGGCGGCCATTTTGTTTTCTCATGGAGTCTTCGGTTTGGAAGAGTCCACACAAATCATTTGCTCTAAGGGTCAACTCTAAGTAGAATTAACCCTGAAAAAAGGACCCCCAGACTGCTTGGATGTTTCCAGTGATGGAAAACTCAGCCTCTGGTTCAGTCAAGCGAGGACCCCATGAATACGCACTCTCAGGCAGGGCATTCAGGTTAACCCTGCCTAAGTGGGGCTCAGAACCATAGCTTCAGTCCCTTTTCTTCGGTTCTCTCTTCTTTCCTCCTCATTGACTTCGTGGTCTTCATTTTCTAAGTATCTGTTGAACATCCAAGATGCTGATTCACAATTAAATGAAGGACCATATGGAAATGTGTTTTGCCCACCTAACCAGCAGACTATAATTTGGATAAGAGGGGAAAGGACACGGTAAAGATTATTTTTAACTTAAAATGTGTAAGCTAACTCAGTTTACAAAGGGCTCTTTGAATTCTCTGTCTAGCCATTCCTTATTTCCCCATGGCATTGTACTTTTCCTGGAACAATTACATCAGGCTGGGAAATTTAGCTTTTGGTTTGTGACCAGAGTCATCTCCTGTCCCTCATGTATTTTATCAGAGTTAGCTTTTATTTTTTTTTAAGATTTTATTTATTTATTTGACAGATCACACAAGTAGGCAGAGAGGCAGGCAGAGAGGAGAGGGGAGAAACAGGCTCCCTGCCGAGCAGAGAGCCCGATACGGGACTCGATCCCCCAGGACCCTGGGATCATGACCCGAGCCGAAGGCAGCGGCTTAACCCACTGAGCCACCCAGGCGTCCCCAGAGTTAGCTTTTAAATAAGGAGGGGAAATCTCATTTTCTCACACTGAGAGCCAAGATTTTAAACCATTTTCCAAACATCGCTGACTTCTCCAGTGATCACATTCACTTCTTGAGCACTGTGCTGGACTGTTCAAAATTATCCAATTTATTGTATCTATGGATGGTACATCCAAGAGGGCAGAGAGTTGCTGACCTTCCTCATTCACAGAGAAGAGAGTAATTGATAGTTAATTCCTGTAGGGCCATCATTAACCTATATATCACCTTTGCATGACTTTGCAAAATATTCCATCTGGAGGAGATGCAATCCAGAGCTGTATAACTTGACTGGAAGAAAGAGACTTTTGAGAAGCAAAAAAGAATTCCTTCCTCTGAATACATTTTGCCCTTTGCCATGCCTGTGTTTTGGCCTTGCATGATAAGCACGGAAGTGGCAGTTCAGTTAATATCAGCTGCTATAACAAATAAACTAAAAATCACCGGTGGCTTATGACAGTAAAAGTTGGTTTATAGTTTACATTGAAGTTGTTCATCAACCTCCAACAGGCAGGTGGGAGAAGACAGAGAATGGGGAAAGTAAACCAGCTTCTTACCTTTGCAGCATCCCTTCTGCTTATATTCTCTTGGTACAAACCAGTCACTCGGAGTGACCTAGGTGAAAGGGGAGAGAAAAGCTGGGAAGTGTGGTTCATATGTGGGGAGCCACTTGTCAGAGGCAAAGAGATTTCTGTGCCTGATGATTCAATAAAATGCATTTTGAGCAAGTCAAGGTATCACTGTAGCACCCTCACAGTAAGGAAGCTGAGGAACAGCTCTTGGCCAGGATGGGAAGCGCAACAGCAATTGCTTTCCAGACCCCAATTGCTTTGGGTCAAATTTCATGTGAACATGAACTTAGAAACCGTCAGGACTGGATTTAAAAATCTCATATACTGTTTAGCCACTCATTTTTTGTTTCCTAACTTACAAAATACAAAAGAGAGGTACAAAGAATCTCAGTTAAGCATATGAATTGAATGACTTGTTTGCCTCTGTTCCTTTCTGAAATCCTAGTAAAATGGGTGTGAAGTGTAAAAGCATTATAATCTATGCACATAGGATGACAGTGACAGCAGGTTAGAAATGTCAGTGCAATCTTAGATGATACATAGTGAATCCATGAAGAAGTGATTCGATATAACAGAGAAAATAAAGGTTCCCAAAGTAAGCTGGGGGTGAGGAGAGTCCACAGCAAGCAAACTGACTGATACTCAGAACCCTATAAAGGCTCAGCTCTGGAAGGACCAATTACTTCTTCAGGGTGAGACTGAAAACAGGGTGGCCTGCAGAAAACGTGGGAGCCAGGGAGGGATGCAATGCCATACAGAACAAGAGGTTGAAGAGAAGGCTGCAGACCAAGCAGTAAGACTGCTGCTTAGTTCGCAGACTTCAAGAAGTCAGGATTATATCCTCTCCCTTCTGGAGAAACCTCTGGGCAGAAGGAAAGGTCTACACATCCTTCTGCTGGGAGTGCATTAGTTCTGACTGCTGCTGGAACAAATGGCCATGGGCTTGTCAGTTTAAAATAATAAAAATTATTATCTGCCAGCTGCAGAGCTTAGAAATCCAAAATGGGTCTCATTGGGCCAAACTAGAGGCGTTGGCCTTCTGGGCACACAAGGAACAATCTGTTTCATGCCTTTTCCTGCTTCTAGAGGTTTCTCACATCCCTTAGTTCATGACCTTTTTCTTCCAGCTTCAAAGACAGCAACATCAGATCAAGTACTTTCCTTTTTTAAAAAATTTAAATTCAATTTCATTAACATATATGTATTGTTGGTTTCAGAGGTAGAATTTAATGATTCATCAGTTGCATACAATACCCATTGCTCATTACTTCAAGTGCCCTCCTTAGTGCCCATTGCCCAGTTGCCCCATCCCCCACCCTCTCCCCTCAGTTTATTTCCTATGATTAAGAGTCTCTTATGGTTTGTCTTCCTTTCTGGTTTCATTTTGTTTTATTTTTCCCTCCCTTCCCCTGTGATCCTGTTTTCTTCTTAAATTCCACATATGAGTGAGATCATATGATAATTATAGTCCTCTGATTGACTTGTTTCACTTAGGATAATACCCTCTAGTTCCATCCACATCATTGCAAATGGCAAGATTTAATGTTTTGTGATGGTTGAGTAATATTCATATATATGTTTTATATATACACACATCTTTATCCATTCATATGTCAGTGAGCATCTGGGATCTTTCCATAGTTTGGCTGTTGTGGACATTGCTGCTATGAACATTGGGGTGCACATCCCCTTTAAATCACTGTTTGTACCTTTGGATAAACACCCAGTAGTGCGATTGCTGGGTCATAGGGTAGCTCTATTTTCAACTTTATGAGGAACCTCTATGCTGTTTTCCAGAGTGGCTGCACCAACTTGCATTCCCACCAACAGTGTGGGAGGGTTCCCCTTTCTCTGCATTCTTGCCAACATCTGTTGTTTCCCGAGGTGTTAATTTTAGCCATTCTGACTGGTGTGAGGTGTTATCTCACTGTGGTTTTGATTTGTGTTTCCCTGATGCCGAGTGATGTTGAGCATTTTTTTCATGTATCTGTGGCCATTTGTATGCCTTCTTTGGAGACATGTCTGTTCATGTCTTCTGCCCATTTCTTGACTGGATTTTTTGGTTTTGGGGGTGTTGAGTTTGGTGAGTTCTTTATAGATTCTGGCATCTAGCCCTTTATCTGGTAAGACATTTGCAAATATCTTCTCCCATTCTGTTGGTTGTCTTCTGGTTTTTTCGACTGTTTGCTTTACTGTCAAAAGGTTTGTATGATGAAGTCCCAGTAGTTCATCTTTGCCTTTGTTTCCCTTGTCTTTGGAGATGTGTTTAGCAAGAAGCTGATGTGACCATAGAGGTTGCTGTCTATGTTCTCCTCTAGGATTCTGATGGATTCGTGACTCCCATTTAGGTCTTTCATCCATTTTGAGTCCATTTTTGTGTGTGGTGTAAGGAAATGGTCCAGTTTCATTCTTCTGCATGTGGCTGTACAATTTTCCCAAAACCATTTGTTGAAGAGATTGTCTTTTTTCTATTGGACATTCTTTCCTGTTTTGTTGAAGATTAGTTGACCATGGACTTTAGGGCCCATTTCTGGGTTCTCTGGTCTGTTCCATTGATCCATGTGTCTTTTTTTGTGCCAGTCCCATACTATCTTGATGATGACAGCTTTGTAATACAGCTTGAAGTCCGGAATTGTGATACCACCAGCTTTGGTTTTCTTTTTTAACATTCCTTTGGGTATTTGGGATCTTTTCTGGTTCCACACAAATTTTAGGATTGTTTGTTCCAGCTCTGTGAAAAATGCTGATGGTATTTTGATAGGGATTTCACTGAATGTGTAGATTGCTTTGGGCGGCATAGATATTTTAACGTATTTGTTCTTTCAGTCTATGAGCATGGAATATTTTCCCATCTCTTTGTGTCTTCCTCAATTTCTTTCATAAGTGTTCTATAATTTTCAGAGCACAGATCCTTTATCTCTTTAGTTAGCTTTATTCCTAGGCATATTATGATTTTTGGTACAGTTGTACAAAAGGGATTGATTCATTGATCTGTCTTTCTTCTGCCTCATTGTTTGTGTATAGAAATGCAACTGGCCCTCATGTTTTCCCATTATTCTTTCAATCTTTATAATTTGACTAGTTAACAAACATAATAAACTAATTTGTTATAAGGAATGGATGATCAGTAATGGTTTACAATATTAACTCTTCTTAAATAACATATTTTGTAGGGGCACCTGGGTGGCTCAGTGGGTTAAATCCTCTGACTTCGGCTCAGGTCATGGTCTCAGGGTCCATAGATCGAGCCCCACATCGGGCTGTCTGCTCAATAGGGAATCTGCTTCTCCCTTTCTCTCTACCTGCCTCTTTGCCTACTTGTGATCTCTGTCTGTCAAGTAAATAAATAAATAAATAAAATATTTTTAAAAATAATACATTTTGTAAATATATTCACTACATTCTTCAATTCTCAACTCAAAGCAATCTTTTTTTTTTAAATACATTTTTAAAAAGATTTTATTTATTTATTTATTTGACAGACAGAGACCACAAGTAGGCAGAGAGGCAGGCAGAGAGAGAGAGTGGGAAGCAGGCTCCCCGCCAAGCAGAGAGCCCGATGCGGGGCTCGATCCCAGGACTCCGGGATCTAGACCCGAGCCGAAGGCAGAGGCTTTAACCCACTGAGCCACCCAGGTGCCCCATCAAAGCAATCTTTAAAGTGGAAATGTCAACCACTTGGCAGGTCATTGGGTAAGGAATCTGTGGCTGGACTTTCTGTCAAGTGTTCCTTCAGTCTTATCATGTGGTATATGTCCCATACTCTGTTTATAGTCTGAGTTGGGGTGGCTGAGTTTTCTCTGTCAGGATGTCTGTGAGGGCTCATGGCAGCAATCTGTCATGATGAAGATACTGACCTTCTGAAGATGGCCAAATTCCAATCAGATCTTGGCTTATTAAATTGACCATATCCACAAAAGAATTTCTACAACTATGGGTTGCATTGCAAGCATATCTGCCACTGGGATACTCAGTATATAAGATTACATTCATTCCTGGGTTTATATTGTGGTCTTCTAATGTGACCCTTCACACTCAGAGTGACCACAAAATGAGTTCAGAGGAGGTGTCCTCTTCCTTGCTGGAAGGGGACCAGAAGTTCAGGTAGGAAGATGGTGTATGTCTTAGTGCATTCTTTTTTAAAATTTTTTAATTTTTTATTAACATATAATGTATTATTAGCCCCAGGGGTACAGGTCTGTGAATAGCCAGGTTTACACTTCACAGCACTCACCATAGCACATACCCTCCCCCATGTCCATAACCCAACCACCCTCTCCCTACCCCCCTACCCCCGGCCCCCCTTAGTTTGTTTTGTGACATTAAGAGTCTCTTATGGTTTGTCTCCCTCCCAATCCCATCTTGTTTCATTTATTCCTTTCCTACCCTCCAAACCCCCCACATTGCCTCTCAACTTCCTTATATCAGGGAGATCATATGAAAATTGTCTTTCTCTGATTAACTTATTTCGCTAAGCATAATACCCTCTAGTTCCATCCACGTCATTGCATATGGCAAGATTTCATTTCTTTTGATGGCTGCATAGTATTCCATTGTATATATACACCACATCTTTATCCATTCATCTGTTGATGGACATCTAGGTTCTTTCCATAGTTTGGCTATTGTGGACATTGCTGCTATAAACATTCGGGTGCATGTACCCCTTTGGATCACTACATTTGTATCTTTAGGGTAAATACCCAGTAGTGTGATTGCTGGGCCATAGGGTAGCTCTATTTTCAACTTTTTGAGGAACCTTCATGCTGTTTTCCGGAGTGGTTGCAACAGCTTGCATTCCCACCAACAGTGGAGGAGGATTCCCCTTTCTCCACATCCTCGCCAGCATCTGTCATTCCCTGACTTGTTAATTTTAGCCATTCTGACTGGTGTGAGGTGGTATCTTACTGTGGTTTTATTTTGTATTTCCCTGATGCCAAGTGATGTGGAGCACTTTTTCATGTGTCTGTTGTCCATCTGGATGTGTTCTTTGCAGAAATGTCTGTTCATGTCCTCTGCCCATTTCTTGATTGGATTATTTGTTCTTTGGGTGTTGAGTTTGATAAGCTCTTTATAGATTTTGGATACTAGCCCTTTATCTGATACGTTGTTTGCAATGTCTTAGTGCATTTTGGCTGCTATAACTGCTCTAACAAAATACTATAGACTGGGTAGCTTATAAACAACAGAAATCTATTTCTCACAGTTCTGGAGGCTGGAAGTGCCTGCATGGTTGAGTGAGGGCTCTCTTCTGTTAGAGACCTTGTTGTATCCTCACATGGTAGAAGGAAGTGAGGGATCGATCTGGAGACTGTCTTATAAGGGCATTAACATTTATGAAGGCTCTGCTCTCAAGACCTAATCATCTAAAGGCCCACTTCCCAGGGTTTAGTATTTCGAAGTATCAATTAGGCAGGGGACACAAACATTCAGATAATAGCAGGGTAGCAAATAAACCTAAAGAGGTGAGAAATGAAAGGTAGTGAGGCCTCTTATCATTAGAGAATTAGGGATTCAGAAAGTACCAAAATTTCCTAGTTTACTGTTCCATATCCTGACACCAATTTACAGAATAATTTTCTTCAGTCTGCTAAACATTTCCATCTGAAGTTTCTTAATTTCTAAAATCTAAAAATGGCCCGGCAACCAAAGTGAATATATCCTAACTTAACTGATAAGTGTGATTTTAATTTCACTTCAGTTATAAGTGATTAAAAATACATTTAAGTAGCTTAAATTTTTAAAAAAATCTTTTAAAAAATTGTAAAAGATTTTATTTATTTATTTGACAGAGAAAGAGAGATCACAAGTAGGCAGAGAGGCAAGCAGAGAGAGGGGGGAGCAGGCTCCCCGTTGAGTAGAGAGCCTGATGCGGGGCTCGATCCCAGGACCCTGAGATCATGACCTGAGCTGAAGGCAGAGACTTAACCCACTGAGCCACCCAGGCACCCATAAGTAGCTTAAATTTTTATTGAAGTATTTGCTCTCTCTCTATATATATAATATAGATACATATATTGTATATATAATATGTACATTTATATTTTATATATTCTCTTTATATGTTATATTATATATCATATATTGAATACATACATACATATATTCAAACCATTAAAAATTCCATAGATATATCATGTATATATGTATGTGTTATATATATTTTACATATTATATAATGTATAGCATACATAAACATATAATACGTAAGTGGAAATTTTAATGGTTTAAGTAGATATTTTCTTAGCCCACAGTATAGTTCAATTTGGATAAGTAATCTAGAAGAGTGGTTCTCAACCTTGGCTTCAAATTCAAATATTCTAAAAATTTTTCTTTAATAGACTTGGGGTATAGCCTAGGCATCTGGGCTTTTTAAAACTTTCCAGTGATTCTTGTGCAGAACCAAAGTTGAAAATTACTGATCTAAATCATACTTCTATCTCCATAATCACACCATCAGTGACTATATATTCATAGTAACCCCATTAGTGACTGTATATTACATGTCTTCTTGTGATTTCATTATTATATATTAAATTATAAAATTCATCATCTTAGTGCAAACATGATAGGCATGTATTTTCCTCTTCATTTAACAAATAAAAGAAACAATGCTCTAAGAAGTTAAGTAACTTGCTCAAGGTCACATGACTAGTTAAGTGGAAGAATTTGGAATCTAGATGGGGTGGTTGCATTAATTGAAACTGGGGTGTTCTGAGGCCATGCCCAATGCTGGTGCTAGATTGTCACATGACGTCTTCTCTCCTGAAAATTCCTCAAGGTGCAAAATTAAAATTTGAAAGGCCATGGAGAAGATGATTCCACAACACAAAAACAACATTTTCTTTTTTTATAATTCACATCTTTCCCATACCTTTTCCTGTGGTTGTTCAAACCTACTGGTCTGGGTCTCACCCCTTGTCCTACCTGTTCAAGGCCATCTTGAATATTGGAGATTTTCCTGGACAGGTCTGCTTAGTGATCTCCACTTACAAGATTAAAGGACAAAAACATATTCTCATGTTCTTGGTCTTGGCCTTCCCCCATCATCCTCTACCTATCAGCAACACTTTTGATAAAAATTAAGCATCTGATTTTCCTCCAGTTTCTTGAAGTCCTGCATTCTTGTATTTTGGGTGACAGTAGGAGGAGAGAAGCACACTACCAGGTAAAAATAGTGGAGGGAAGTGTAAGGAAACAAGAAAATATTGCTTAGCTGGTATTATGGACTGAATTGTGTCCCTAAAAAACAAAATGAAAAAAATAATATGTTGGAGTCTGAACTCCCAGGACCTCAGAATGCAACCTTATTTGGAGTCAGAGTCTTTACAGAGATAATCAGGTTAAAATGAAGTCATTAATTTAAGCCTTAATCTAATACTTCTGGTGTCTTTATAAAAAGGGGGAACTTGAGGGTGTCTGGGTGGCTCAGTGGGTTAAGTGGCTGCCTTCACCTCAGGTCATGATCCCAGGGTGCTAGGATTGAGCCCCACATTGGGCTTGTGGCTCCAGCAGAGAGCCTGTTTCTCCCTCTCCACCTGATTGTGCTCTTTCTCACAATCTCTCCCTCTCTGTCAAATAAATAAATAAAATCTTTAAAAAAAAAGCTGGGGAGTGGAGTGGAATTTGGATAGAGAAACACATTGAAGACAAGGTGAAGAAACCAGGAAATAGGAAGAAGATGGCTATTGACAAACCAAGGACAGAAGCCTGGAACAAAGCTTCTCTCACAGCCCTAAGAAGGGAAAATCCCCATCAATACCTTGATCTCAGACTTGTAGCCTCCCGAGCTACAGGACGTTAAATTCCTGTCATTTAAGCTACCCATTCTGTGGTACTTTGTTGCAGAAGCCCTGGAACACAAATGCAGTGGGTGAGTCCAAGGCGATGAGGCTCTGGGAGAGCAGCTGGGTGGGGCTCATGTTCTCTTCTCAGAAGACATTAGAGGCAGAGAATGGGTGTCTCCAGGGAGGCCCTACAGAACTTACATGTGTGGGACTCTCTCCCTGGATCACTGGAGGAAAAGGCTTCTTGTCTGTGCTGCCAGCATCTGGCTGTGCCCCCATCTAGGAGCATCTTAGTCTCCCTGTTGCCATGCCAACCAGGGAGGTCAGAAAATTCAGGTGCTCTCTCTCTTCTGCCAGAAGGCCACCAATTTAAGCTCTTCATCCATCAGGTGGGCCTGCTGTCTTAAACTTTCCATTCTAAAATGGACAAGCCATAACTTTATCTTTTCTCCTGATTTCAAGGATGTGGTCTATCTCTATTGGCAGGAACACATCTGTGAATCTTGAAAAATTCACCACAGTGTTTTTGGGCAAGTTCATGAAGTGTTTTGGTCCTTTGTTGTACACAGAAAGGTGATACCCCTCAGGCTTTGAGCCAATAGATGCATGCCTTTCATTGCCTGACAACGCACGTGCACGCACACGCACACCTCTCTTTGGTCCTCTCCTGCCTGTTCCACCCTCCGCCATCACCTACCACACCACCGCGGGTGTTCCTTTGGGAGCTCAGGTGCCAGACTTCAGGCTGTTTATCACTATGATATGACAGGGCTGTAGTTATTCATGTCTTGCTGCCTGAACAAGGGAATAGACAATACATACTCTGTCCTTGTGTCCATAAAGCATAGAGACACACAGGCAGATAGAGCATCATGAGAGGTCATGATTGAGGCTTTCTGGGGGACTTAGCAGCTGAGGGCCCAGGCTTTGACGAGATGAAGTAATACTTATGATCTGATGAGATTCGTGTTCACAGTGACTATGAACATAGGTCATGTTTAGGAAGTTCTCAAAAAAGGATGCATTGAAATTATTTATTGACAGAGACAAGAATAGTGGGAGGCATGCAAGCAGGAGAAGTTGTGCCAGAATGTCACCACAGCAGCCAGAACACCCAAGATGGTGGTGGTGACTTACTCTCCACCCACTTCCTGTCTCCCATGAATGCCAACAGAGCTTATAACCTCCATAGCCTAGAAGGAGTGGATAGCAGAAGTAGTGAATATACCTGTACCGAAGTCATTTGACATTTATGCTAAATAACAGATCATTTTTCTCCTAACTCTTCTTTCTATTTAGTTAGTTTTGGAGAAAGGTAGAGAATTACATAAACACTCTCACGAAGACAGTGTTATGTAGAGAAAGTTGAAAACAATAGGGCACTATAGGGCTGCTGTATCGGTACAAGAAGTTTAATAATACCAATGAACACAGCTGTGTTTCCACTTTAAATAACTACTGTCAATGACCCTAAATTAACCTTTGCGAACTTCAAGCCCTAGGGCAGGCAGATATTTTCTGAGCAGTGGAAGTGAATGAATGTTACACTTGTGAATGGCAGTGAGTGAGTTCCACTCCCAGTGTGATACAAGACCACTAAGGAGGGACAAATGGGATTCAGTTATTTAAGGCTTATGACAGGTGGGTCCTCATCTGACCGCAGGCAGCGCCGAGGCTGCTAAATAGTAAATGTCTGTGTGAACCTTGCCCATCAGCAGATTAGCTGAAAGCCCTTCCTGAATGGCTCTGAAAAGCATCTGAACCCCTCCCGGGCTAGGGGTTTACAAATGAAAATGTGACAGGATGCACAGGAAGTTTGGAGCTGGAGTCAGAGCTCTGAGCATGAGTTTTTATTCTGCCACATATGATTAGTGGGAATCTATGTCTCCATGAGTAGACTGGGTCTAATCTCACCTCTTAGGATTTTTTGTGAGGATTAAACTCTGGTTTAATGTGAAAATGCCTAACACTGGAACAGACATTATGATAGCTGATCAGAAACATTAATCATATCAGGATCTCATCTTTTGAATTGCATTACTTTTCAAAGCTGTGAAGGCACAAGATCATGGCACCACTAATGAACCTGGCAAAACCTTCATCTTCATATTCCCTCACAGGAATGACAGTTCTCAATTTACCAGAGTCCACCCATTGGTCATGTAGAAAAAGGAAAGGAATTAGCTTGTTTTTGTTGGCAAAGACAAGCATGAAAACTGACTTTTTTTAATGTCTAGACAAATATGTAGAAAATTACAGAGAAGAAAATGAGGCCTGTGTATCTCAAGCTGGAGAATAATAAAATGAGCCTTCACTTGCCACATTGATATTATTGAGAAGGAAAGAGGATAAGGAATTTTGATAATGGATATGAAGGAAGAATACTAGGTAAATGGTGACAAACCAGCAGAGCCAAAGGGGGAAAGCAGTAAGATCTTGATTCTATACTTCTGTTCAGTCACTGTGCTCCTGAAAAGCCAGCATGTAAAATGAATCACTAACTGAAGGAAGTGCTCTGTGTTTAAAGGAAAAGCTTTAGGAGAGTTAAATACATATAAAGCAAATGTTCTTATTTCACTTAGGATGCTTGGCAAATATGGATTTTTGATATTAAATGTGCTTTGAAAGCAGGGTAACCCTCTGTATACATAGAAAGGAAATAAGCACATGAAAATCAATAAATGTATTTTGGCAAGGATATTGGCTACCCTAGCCAATAGAACCCAACAGTACTTTAAAAGGATTACTCACCATGACCAGGTGGGATTTATTCCTGGGATGCAAGAGTGGTTCAACATTCACAAATCAATCAATGTTATAGAACACATTAATAAAGGAAAAGACAAGAACCATATGGCCCTCTCAATTGATGTAGAAAAAGAATTTGACAAAATACAGCATCCTTTCTTGATTAAAATCTTCAAAGTATAAGGATAGAAGGAATATACCTCAATATCATGAAAGCCATCTATGAAAAGCCCACAGCGAATATCATTCTCAATGGGGAAAAACTGTGAGCTTGTCCCATAAGGTCAGGAACATGACAGGGATGCCACACTCACCACTATTGTTCAACATGGTACTAGAAGTCCTAACCTCAGCAACCAGACAACTAAAAGAAATAAAAGCATTCAAAAAATTTTTTAATTAAAAAATTTTTTTATAAACATATAATGTATTATTAGTCTCAGGCGTATAGGTCTGTGAATAGCCAGGTTTACACACTTCACAGCACTCACCATAGCACATACCCTCCCCAATGTCCATAACCCCACCACCCTCTCCCTAACCCCTTACCCCCGGCGCCCCTCAGTTTGTTTTGTGACATTAAGAGTCTCTTATGGTTTGTCTCCCTCCCAATCCCATCTTGTTTCATTTATTCTTTTCCTGCCCCCCAAGCCCCCCCATTGTATCTCCACTTCCTCATATCAGGGAGATCACATGACAGTTGTCTTTGATTGACTTATTTCGCTAAGCATAATACCCTCTAGTTTCATCCACGTCGTCGCAAATGGCAAGATTTCATTTCTTTTGATGGCTGCATAGTATTCCATTGTATATGTATATACCACATCTTCTTTATTACATTCATCTGTTGATGGGCATCTAGGTTCTTTCCATAGTTTGGCTATTGTGGACATTGCTGCTATAAACATTCGGGTGCATGTACCCCTTTGGATCACTACATTTGTATCTTTAGGGTAAATACCCAGTAGTGTGATTGCTGGGCCATAGGGTAGCTCTATTTTCAACTTTTTGAGGAACCTTCATGCTGTTTTCCGGAGTGGTTGCAACAGCTTGCATTCCCACCAACAGTGGAGGAGGATTCCCCTTTCTCCACATCCTCGCCAGCATCTGTCATTTCCTGACTTGTTAATTTTAGCCATTCTGACTGGTGTCAGGTGGTATCTCATTGTGGTTTTGATTTGTATTTCCCTGATGCCCAGTGAGGTGGAGCACTTTTTCATGTGTCTGTTGGCCATCTGGATGTCTTCTCTGCAGAAATGTCTGTTCATGTCCTCTGCCCATTTCTTGATTGGATTATTTGTTCTTTGGGTGTTGAGTTTGCTAAGCTGTTTATAGATTTTGGATACTAGCCCTTTATCTGATATGTTGTTTGCAAATATCTTCTCCCATTCTGTCAGTTGTCTTTTGGTTTTGTTAACTGTTTCCTTTACTGTGCAAAAGAAAAGCATTCAAATTTGCAAAGAAGTCAAACTCTCATTCTTCACAGATGATACTTTATGTGGAAAACCCAAAAGACTCCACCCCAAAATTCCTAGAACTCATACAGGAATTCAGTAAAGTGTCAGGATATAAAATCAATGCACAGAAATGAATTGCATTTCTATACACTAACAGTGAGACAGAAGAAAAAGAAATTAAGGAATCCATCCCATTTACAATTGCCCCCCAAACTGTAAGATACTTAGGAATAAACCTAACCAAATAGGTAAACGATCTGTACACTAGAAACTATGGAACACTTATGAAAGAAATTAAGGAATACACAAAGAAATGGAAAAACAGTCCATGCTCATGGGTTAGATGAATAAATATTGTTAAAATGCCTATGCTGCCCAGAGCAAACTACTTATTCAACACAGTCCCTATCAAAATACCATTCACATTTTTCACAGAACTGGAACAAACCTAAAATTTTTATGGAAACAGAAGAAAACCCTGAATCACCAGGGGAATGTTGAAAAAGAAAACCAAAGCTGGGGGCATCACAATGCTTGACTTCAAGCTATATTACAAAGCTTTGATCATCAAGACAGTATGGTACTGGCACAAAAACAGACACATAGGTCAATGGAACAGACAACTCAGAAATGGGCCCTAAAATCTATGGTCAACTAATCTTCAACAAAGCAGGAAAGAATATCCAGTGGAAAAAAGACAATCTCTTCAGTAAGTAGTGCTGGGAACATTGGATAGCCACAAGCAGAAGAATGAAACTAGACCACTCTCTCACACTATACACAAAGAACTCAAAATGAATGAAAGACCTAAATGTGAGACAGGAATCCATCCAAATCCTAGAGGAGAACATAGGCAGCAACCTCTTCGATATCAACCACAGCAACTTCTTTCAAGACACATCTACAAAGGGAATGGAAACAAAAGCAAAAATGAACTATTGGGACTTCATTAAGATAAAAAGCTTCTGCACAGCAAAGGAAATAATCAACAAAACCAAAAGACAACTGACAGAATGGGAGAAGATATTTTCAAATGACATTACAGATAAAGGGTAGTATCCAAGATCTATAAAGAATTTCTCAAACTTGACACCCAAAAAATAAATAATCCAGTCAAGAAATGGGCAGAAGACATGAACAGACACTTCTCCAAAGAAGACATAAAAATGGCTAACAGACACATAAAAATATGTTCATCACCATTAGCTCTCAGGGAGATTCAAAGCAAAACCACATTGAGATACCACCTTACACCAATTAGAATGTCCAGAATTAACAAGACAGGAAACAACAAGTGTTGGAGAGGATGTGGAGAAAGGGGAACCCTCCTACACTGCTAGTGGGAATGCAAGTTTGTGCAGCCACTTTGAAAAACAGTGTGGAGATTCCTTAAGAAATTAAGGAATTTCCCTATGACCCAGCAATTGCACTGCTGGGTATTTACCCTAAAGATACAGGTGTAGTGAAAAGAAGGGGCACGTGCACCCCAGTGTTCATAATAGCTATGTCCAGAAGAGCCAAACTGTGGAAGGATCCCAGATGCCCTTCAATAGATGAATGGATAAAGATTTGCATCATATATGCCATGGAATATTACTCAGCCATCAGAAAGGGTGAATATCTACCATTTACATCGACATGGATGGAACTGGAGAGAATTATGCTAAGTGAAATAATCAGAGAAAGACAATTATCATATGTTTTCACTCATGTGGAACATAAGGAATAGTGCAAAGGACAATGGGGGAAGGGAGGGAAAACTCAATGGGAAGAAATCAGAGAGGCAAAACACTAGGTGATGAGCATTAAGGAGGACACGTGACGTGATGAGCACTGGGCATTATATGCAACTAATGAATCATTGAACATAATATCAAAAACTAATGATGTACTATACGTTGGCTAATTGAATTTAAATAAAAAAAAATAAATGTGATACATTCTGTTAACATAAATGAAGGGCAAAAATCATATAATTTCAATAGATGCCAAAAAGCCCTTGACAAAATTTAACATTTTTTCATGATAAAAATTCGAAACAAATTAGACACAGGGAAATGTTTCTTGAACTAATTAAAGCCATATATGGCAAGCCTAGAGCCAACATCATATTCAGTGGTAAAAGCTGAAAACTTTTCTTTTAAGATCAGGAACAAGACAAGGATACCCACCCTCACCACTTGCATTCAACATCATTCCAGAAGTCCCAGCCAGAGAAATTAGGCAAGAAGAAGAAATAAAAGCCATCCAAATGAGAAAGAAGAATTAAAATCATCCCTCTATGTAGAAAGTCCTGAAGACTGCATCGCAAAATGTTAAAACCAGTAAACAAATTCACTAAAGTTGCATGATACGAAAGCAACATACAAAAATCAGCTGTGCTTTTTATACACTAACTAAAGAATTATCTGAACAAGAAATTGAGGAGGCAACCTCATTTGCAATAGCACCAAAAACAATAGTGAATACTGTCCTACTCTCTCTCCCCACCTCCTCTACACAGAAATGGCAGCTCCCTGACCCTGGAGACCCATATAAGGAACAACTGTGCCTAAGGGAATCAAGTCTCCAGTGCCATTTGCATTTTAACAGGAGGCTTCAGGAGATGCAAAACAGTAATCCACAGGAACATATCTCTACTAACTGAAGAGGACTCTTCTAGGAATTTCCCAAATAAACCATCTGGGGTAAAGGATTAGTTAATGGACTACATTGGTCTTTCTATAACACTAAAATTTAGAAAACATCTCTAACAATTTGAAGAATAAGGACCAATCAAGGCTAGCCAATTTATTGAATACTTGCTATTTAAACTCCCACTTATGTAGCATATGGAGGGGCTGGAATAAATCCTTTAGTTATAGGCTTTTATTATTTTCACTCAGCAGATATGGTACACCTGCTATATCACAGCCACCGCTCTAGTCTAGGACACATTGGGCAACAGCATGGACAATGGGTTCTACCATCAGGGAGTTTACATTCTAACTGGGGAGCCAGACAATACACAATACATTGAATAAATGTAAATATATTATATATCCGTACTTATGGTGTGTGTATGAAGAGAAATAATAGAGTAGGATGAGAGAGCTTGGATGTACAGAGGGGTGGTGGGAGTGTGGGTGGCAGGTTGTAGTATTAATGAGTTGGGGGAAATCAGAGGGGGAGATGAACCATGAAAGACTGTGGACTCTGAGAAATAAACTGAGGGTTTTGGAGGGGAGAGGGGTCAGAGGTTGGGTGAGCCTGATGGTGGGCATTAAGGAGGGCATGTATTGCATGGAGCACTGGGTGTGATGCATAAACAATGAATTCTGGAACACTGAAAAGAAATTTTAAAAATTAAGATTTTTTAAAAAGGAAAAAAAAATAGGGAAGCTAATTTAGGGTTCATTGAGTAGGTGAGAGAAAGGAGCAGGCCAATGAGATATCTTAGGAAAGAAGTTCCAGCATATAGAAGAACTAGTACATATCCCTAAGGAGGAAGTATTTTTGAAGAATGCAAGATGATGATAGTTGTTGAAACAGGGTCAACAAGGGGGAAAATGACAGGAGAGAAGTTAGTGAGGTGACTTCTGTATAGAACAGGTCATTTGGGGCTTGTAGGCCACAGCAAGGACTTGTACCTTCACTCTGACTAGAAAGGTGAGCCAGTGTATATTCATGTTAGGGCAGTCACATGATCTGATTTATATTTTTAATGTATTAGTTCTACTTCTCTAATGTACAGTTGGGACTGTACAGAGGCAATGGTAGAAGCAATGAGAGCTGTTAGGGGACTTGCAGTATTCCCAGCAATTGATGAAGGCTGCCTGGAGGGACCATAGTGCTGGGGATGGTAAGAAGCAGTAGAATCTGGCTATGTCCTGACAGTTGAGTCTCTAGGGTTACCTGGCCTATTGTTATTTAAGAGTGAGAGACACTGTGGTGAGTGCTGTGAATTGTGTAAGACTGATGAATCACAGACCTGTACCTCTAAAACCAATAATACATGTAAATTAAAAAATTTAAAAAATAATAGAGATATCATACTGTAAAAAAAAGAATGAGACAAAGAAGAGTCAAGGTTCTCTCCAAAGTTTTGCCCCATCCACTGGAAGGAGAATTGTCAGGAGAATTGTTATTTACTGACTTGCTAATTTTGGCCATTCTAACTGGTGGTATCTCAATGTGGGTTTTTTATTTTTAAGATTTTTTATTCATTTATTTGACAGACAGAGATCACAAGTAGGCAGAGGCAGGCAGAGAGAGAGAAGGAAGCAGGCTCCCCACTGAGCAGAGAGCCTGATGTGGGGCTCGATCCCAGAACCCTGGGATCATGACCTGAGCCGAAGGCAGAGGCGTTAACCCACTGAGCCACCCAGGCGCCCCTCAATGTGGTTTTGATTTGAATCTCCCTGATGGCTAATGATGATGAACATTTTTTCATATGTCTGTTAGCCATTTGTATGTCTTCTTTGGAGAAGTGTCTGTTCATGTCTTCTGCCCATTTCTTGACTGGATTATTTATTTTTTGGGTGTCAAGTTTGAGAAATTCTTTATAGATCTTGGATACTACCCTTTATCTGTAATGTCATTTGAAAATATATTCTCCCATTCTGTCAGTTATCTTTTGGTTTTGTTGATTATTTCCTTTGCTGTGCAGAAGCTTTTTATCTTGATGAAGTCCCAAAAATTCATTTTCGCTTTTGTTTCCTTTGCCTTTGGAAACATATCTTGAAAGGTGCTATGGCCGATGCTGAAGAGGTTACTGCCTATATTCTCCTCTAGGATTCTGATGGATTCCTGCCTCATGCTGAGGTTTTAGGATGACTTCTTTTTAAATTTGTTTTATTTTCACATCCTTTTCCATTCCTTTCCAATTTTATGTAAAGACATTGATTAGGATATTTGTCAACTGTAGGACTCTCCATACTGTGCTAGTAACTCAGAGGGATCTTTGGAGCGAAATGTAGCAGGATTCAAAACACAGTGGTAGAGGCAATTTGAGCTAATGGTGTCAATAAATAGAATTGAATTCCACTGAAACACTTTCTGTTTTAATAATTTTTTAAAAATAATGGAAGATTTATTGGATTTCTGCCAATGATCGCACTTACTCTTGAGAGTTTTGTTTTCATATGTATCTGGTGTTTGCTTTGTTTTGGATTGTTTTTTTACCATTTACTTTGTTTTCTTTTTTATTCTACGGACTACCCAAATACATTGTGCATACTCACGCATTCTCATTTTATTCTTGGTTTTATAGTTATAGTACATAGGTAAGAGAAAACCCCTTAAGAGAGTCCAGGATACACTGTATCTTGCAGTACCTAATCATTTTTCACTTCCCTGCAAATTCCTCATGTCATCTAACTCAGTTATGAGTCCCCAGTAAATTGTCCCTTCCTCTATATTTTTGAAAATTAAATATTTGAAGAGCTAGCGCCTAAAAAATACAGTGACCCATTACAGAACACCAATAGATGTTGGTAGTATTTTTGAAAAAAATTATCACTAACAATAACAGAGTGGCCAGAAGTCAGGACTCTGGATTCCGAGGAACTTTTTCAGAAAGAAAGAAAGGTCCTCATCAAGAAATGTGTACATTAACCTGAGAAAACCCAATGATGTGCAAACTTACTTGAGCATGCATCCCTATTAATGAAAATGTTTTAGGTTGTCCCTGGCCCCTGGTAATGTATGTATTTATTTATAATACATGTACAATTGTGCTAATATACTGTGTATCATAAAACATACACAAAATGGGAGTTAAATGTAAGTTCATGTGAATAGCATCCTAATAATCTCGTCCTGCACCCTTCTGGAACGCCTTTACTCTTGGGGAGCAGGCACCCCACTCAAGACCATAAACAAAGCAGTGAACACAGCAGGAACTTTCCAACTAATGACGGCCTCTCTTGGTCTTTGCTGTGTTGCAGCTCCAGATGCCGTCTGCCTGCACCAAATACAAAACCGCTGTGGTCTGCTCCTGTCACAGTGGCCTAAAAGCGACCACACCAAGCGGCGAGTCAGTCTGACACTGGAGACAGGGAGGCGTCATGTCCGTTTTAAAGGACTGAAAGGGGATAAATGCCAGAGTCCCAACCAGCTCCTGCCAAGTTCAGAATACACCAAGCTTTTTGAAGGGCCTTTGAACAGTTTGAATGAGTATCCGTCCCTGCCAACAGCAATACAAAAATTGCCCCTCTCAGAAGCAACACTTTGACATTTGCACAAGGCATTCCCTCCTTCAGAGAGGCATTTTCACTTGATCTTCTGCCAGCCACTGGCAAGCTTATGACCGCCTACACTACACATATACCCAGCTCCGTTATTTGGTTGTTTCCCACCCAGGATCCCTCACACAGAATTTGTCCTCTTTTCTCCTGGAGAGAATGTGTGTTTCAGTCCATACCTGCCCCTATGCATTCATGCTATTCAAGGAAAATGCCCGAGTTTCAGTTGACACCCAGAGGAGGAAAGAAATGATTCTGTCTTTACTGTAAACAAATGACAGCCTACATAATTGGCAATGGAATAACTGACTTCCCCTTTCTAAAATGAACATAGACACCGAGTTATTGACGAGGCATCACATTCCTGAACTTAGGACAGCGTCACGGTTTGTCCTTTGTTTTATCCTTTGCAGTGATTTGTGTGGTAGATGATAGATCAGCTGAGCTAAAAAACATCCAATAGCAGAACCAAAGACCAGAAAAGTGAGCAGCTTAGATGGTTTTGTTCCTGTGTATAAATATCTTAAAGAGACAGAACAATCCAGATCATACATCTAGACCATAAAGAGCCTTTATTTACATCTGAAGAATAATCATTTCTTGGCTTAATTAAGTCCCTGCAATTATTACCAAGTTTCAGCAAAGTAAAGTGCAACTTAACTTCTTACCTTCTATGAAATCTGTATAATAAAAATTAAATATGCTGCTGAAACACATTGCCATTTTACAGAAATCACTACTTGTTTTCTATCTCAATAGAACATTTTAAGAAATTATTACTACTGACGATTTAAATGTTAATAGAATTTTTAGTTAATAAATACTTCAATTTTTTCTTGACCAAAGCCATTAGCAAATTTTCACCTTTTTACAAATTACAGATTTTACCAGAGCATCTTCCAAGGCTAAGTAAAGGAATTCAAAACAATTTTTTAAGTTAAAAAATATAGATTTGACTCACAGTGTTGGCACAAAAGAGTATTCTGGATAGCCAGTTTAGTATCCTGGCATATACAAAAATGTATTATGTACTATTTAGTATGAGTACCGTATGTGTGTTTAAATCTACAATGTTCATGTTGCAGATCTGTGAGGTTTAATTATCATACATATTCACACTACTTGTCCTACTCACAAACACTAAGAGTTAAGATATATAAAGGTACTTATTTATATGTCTCCAAATCCCTTTGGGGACTAAGAAACTGTTCAAAAAGTATAGAAACTACTTCAAAGAACCTTCGAGTTTAAATGGGATGTAAGAAGCCTCTATTCCAATCCATTTATTTTATGGTTGAAGAACTTGAGGCTTATTCCATAGACTCACAGCTGGTCGATGGCAAAGACAAGACCAGGAGACAGAAGGTCTGACTCTTTCCCATTCTCTTTAATCTTTAATGAAAAATGGGCATAACCATGGCTTCCTCCAAGTAAACAACAAAAAAGGAAATTTTGAAGTTTAATAAGAGTTAAAAAAAAGTTAAGCTTTCCTTGGTATAGGTGATTCACTATTAATGTATATTTAAGGGCATAATAGGAAGCTGTACTGATATTTTATACTGATAATATGGTTCTTTATTGGGCTTATATTTATTCTAATAGGACAGATGTTCAAACTCATTGTATGTTCCCAGTCATGTACCTCCTATTGCCACCAGACTGTCTAAATCATATGAACTTCATACAGTAGATGTCTTACCTCTTTTTCCTGGAATGAACATTTTCCAGCAGACTTCCATTTCCACACAGGTAAAGGACTAAGCTCCTTCCCATAACCCTGTCCATATTTTCAGCCTCTACCTTTGCACTGTCTGCCTCAGTCTTTATCTTCCAGCAACATAGATGTTTGTGGCTCCCACACACCTCATACTGCTTGTCAGTCTGTGCATTTGTTCCTGCTCTCCCCTTCTCTGCCCCCCCAAACATCCTCCTCACCACCCTCTCAGCCCCACTCCACTCTGTGGCTCATTATCCCCCACCCTTGGCCCTGCTCTGCCAACTGGCTCATGCTTGAGGCTCAGTACTCATGTGACACCTTCTTCAGGAGATTCTCCCTGCTACCTCCCCATTAGCTGTCCCTAAGATTATAGAATCATCCTCCACGATTCTGTACTTCCCTCTGAATACCTAATCCCTGCTTTTAGGCCTATCATTATAAGACATTATAAACATGTCTATTGCACCTAATTCACTCTGAGTTCCCTGAGGGAAGGATAATTTTAAGCAAGCATAGGGTCTGTTGTCTTATAAGAACTCAGTATAAGTTCAACAAATGTTACTGGGATGATTAAGTGATTAATCGTTAAACGAGTTAGTCTGTGTGAAGTTCACAGAACAGCACATGACATACAGAACATGAAGAATACCAAGAAATAAATGAGTAAGTAAACCTTAAGATCCACCACAACCCTGCGTTCTTCTGACTTGTGAACATGGTGCTTCAGTATGGTCAGATGGTAGGTAGATGATCACAGGAATCTGCCAGAAGAATCAGAAAAAATTTTGATTTGGGAAACTTCTGTGAGGCATCTTTAAGAGTGGGTGTGTTTCATATTGGCTCTGCAGAGAGTACTAAAAACAAACCACAGAAAAATCAGATGTCTCACCAAATAGTTTCGGGAAGCTCTTTCAGTATATGAAGAATGCTGTTGGTGGATCTCCGTCCTAACTCCTTGGCATTCGCAATGTTTGCCTTTAGCTATGACTTAGATTTCATGCCTGATTTATCCACTAGGGGTCAAACTTTTATATACAGTGTATCTCATCACAGTAGACCATCACTGGTCTAGGGGGGGAAATTTCACTTCCGTCTTAGTTTGAGTAAAAACTGCTGTTTTTGGCATGTGGAATGCATAGTCAACCAATCTCCTGTCATAATTTGGGGAATAGGCATAAATCAAATTTTTTAAAGAGAATGGTTTTCTCCTGTCTTATCTGCTTCCATTCTAACCAGAAATGGGTGACCGTAGCATTGGCAATTCAGACTATACATTTGTGGAATGGTGTATATAAGTTGCCACCTTAAATTAGCCAGCAGACTCCATCCTTTCTAGTTCTGGTTTAATTTCTTTTCTATTTTATTTTTGTTACATATCCATTGCATGCTATAAATTTGGTGCATTCATGAACCTTCATTTTCCCCTTGAGCTACAGTAACTAATTTATTTCTGAATAATTAGAATTAATTTTGCTTAGTCTTTTATAGCTGGCAGTATTTTTATAAGCATTGTGCTATCTGATCTTGTAATACTCCATTTATTTGGATAAGGAACAATAATTTTATTACATTCATTTTATAGTTGAAGAAATTAAGGTTTTGGTGGTTAAGTGACTTGTTCAAGATCACACAGAGCTAAAATGAAAGTCCCGTTGGTGAAATAGGATACCTGAGACCTTACTCTCTTGAAATTCCCTTGCAATATCAGTTTATATTGATTTCCAAAATCCTTTAAGTACCCTAAGAAGTATTTTTCATATGCTGTCTTCATAAATGGATACATTCTTAGAAAGAACTTCAGGGAATAATCTAGTGTAATCTGCAATCTCTGGGAAGGTAAATATTTGCAAACCTGAGAAAGTGAGCCATTTTTTTCTTGAAGGCTTTAGGTACTAATCTCTTAATTAACATTTTTATTACACTGATTATTGAAGTTATTCTTTACATAAAACAAAAATAGTAATTTATCACTATTTTCTCATGCCCACACTTCTTATATAGCAAAAAATTAACATCAATCTTTTCTGTTTTGGAGAAGAAAAAATAATTCTTCCCCATTTTCTTTTTTCCTTCTTCTTATCCCCATGCCAGCTCTTACTACAAAAAGCAAAATCAGACCTATAAATACAGAGAACAAACTGAGGGCTGCCAGCGGGGAGAGACGTAGGGGGATAGGCAAAACAAGTGAAAGGGAGTGGAAAATTCATGCTTCCAGTTAAGGAATGAATCAGCCATGAGAATAAAAGGCACAACATAGGAAATATGTCGATGATATTGTAATTGTGTTGTATGGTGATAGATGGTAGCTACATTTGTGATAAGCACAGCATAATGTATACAGAAGTAAAATTACCATGTTGCTCACCTGAAACTAATATTATCATTGTGTGTCAACTCTACTCAAATAAAAAAATAAAATAAAGAAGCAGAGGTTGTCAGATTGTATTAAAAAGCAAGATTCAGGGGGTGCCTGGGTGGCTCAGTGGGTTAAAGCCTCTGCCTTCGGCTCAGGTTATGATCTCAGGGTCCTGGGATCGAGCCCCGCATCGGGCTCTCTGTTCAACGGGGAGCCTGCTTCCTCCTCTCTCTCTGCCTGCTTGTGATCTCTCTCTCTCTGTCAAATAAATAATAAATAAAATCTTTAAAAAAAAAAAAGCAAGATTCAACTATTTGCTTCCTATAAGAAATTCACCTTACATATAAAGACATGAAGAGGTTAAAAGTAAAAGGAGTTATCCCAGGTATGCAAGCCTGGTTCCACATTCAAAGTCAATTAATGTAACCCATCACATCAATGAACTAAAGCAGAGAAATCACATGATCTTATTAGTAGATGCTGAAAAAGCATTTGATGAAATCCAACACCCAATCATGACAAAAACTCAATAAGCTAAGACTAGAAGGAACTTTCTTAACTTGCTCAAACTATCTACAAAGAACCTACAGCTATGCATCATACTTGATGGTGACAAATTCAAAGCTTTCCCAATAAGATAAGGTACAAGGCTATAATGTCCACTCTTTCTCGACACAGTACTGGAGATACTGGAAGTCCTTGCCCAAACAACAAAGCAAGACAAGGAAATAAAAGATAAACAAATTGGGACAGAAAAAATAAAACTATCTTTGTTTATAAATGTCATACTTCTTCATGTAGATAATCTGAATCAACAAAAAAGCTTCTGAAAGTGTAAGCAATTATAATATGCTTGCAGGATACAAGGTTAATATACAGTAAGTCAATCACTTGATAAACACCCTCAATGAATAAGTCAAGTTTTAAATTAAAAACAAAAACGTGTATTTTAGCACCACCAAAATGAAATACTTGGGTGTAAATCAAACAGGTATATACAAGATCTGTGTGAGGAAAATGACAAAATTCTGATGAATGAAATCAAAAGACTAAATAAGCAAATATTCCATGTTTGTGTATAGAAGACTCAATGTTGTCAAGACATCAACTCTTTCCAAAGTGATGTATAGATTGGATGAAATTCCAATAAAAATCCCAGCCAGTTGTTTTGTGGATATTAACAAGCTGATTCTAAAGTTTATATGGAGAGGCAAATGCAGGGTAGTCGACAGGATATTGAAGAACAAAATTGGAGAACAGATACTACTCCACTTCAAGACCCAACATAAAGCGACACTACACAAGACAGGGTGGTATTGGTGAAAAAAGACATAAATAGAGCAAAGGGACAGCATAGAGTGTCCAGAAACAGATTCACATAAAAATAGCCTACTCATCTTTGACAAAGGAGCAAAGGTGATTTTTTTCAACAAATAGTACTGGAACACCTGGACATTCATGTGCAGAAAGAACTGGATGTAGACACAGGACTTATACCTTCCCCAAATGGATCATAGGCCTAATGTAAAATACAAACCTATAAAACTAGAAGGTAACATAGAGGAAAACCTAAATGACCTTGTGCATACTGATCCCTTTTTAGATACAACATGAAAGACATGATCCATGAAAGAAATACTTGATAAGCTGGTCTATTCAAATTAAAAACTTTTGCTCTATGAAACATACCAAGAAAATTAGAAGACAAGCCACAGACTGGGAGAGAAAAAAACCCCAAGTCTTTTATCAGCCACATCAGATAGAAGACTGTTACCCAAAATATACAAGGAACCCTTAAAACTTGACATATAAAATGGGTCAAAGTTCTGAATAGACACTTCACGAAAGAATGAATAGAGATGGCAAGTAATCAGAAAAGATGCCACCCATCATTTGTCATGAGGGAAATGCAAACGATAGCAACAACGAGATGCCACTACTACACATGTATTGGAATGGCAAAATCTGGGCCCTAACAACACCAAATCCTGGCAAGAAAGCAGAGTAGAAGGAACTCTCATTCATTGTTGGTGCAAATGCAAAAATGGACAATTTCACAATTCCATACAAAACTAAACATACTCTCACCATAGGATCCAACAATTGCAGAACTTGATATTTACCTAAAAGTTGAAGACTTTTGTCCATAAGAAAACCTGCATATGGTGGTTTATAGCAGCTTTATTCATAGTTACCCAATCCTGGAAGCAACAAAGATGCCCTTCTCTAGGTGAATGGATAAACTGTGGGACACCCAGACAATAGATGATTCAGTGCTAAAAAGAAATGCTCTATCAAGCCATGAAATGACATGGAGGAACCTTGAAAGCACATTGCTAAGTAAAGGGAAGCCGATCTGAAAGTCTACAGAATGTACAACTCCAAGTACGTGACATTCCGAAAAAGGCAAAACTATGGACACAATAAAGACAGTAGTAGTTTCCAGAAGTGGAGGGAGTGAGGTAGGGAGGTGAACAGGAAGAACAGATGAATTTTAGGACCGTGAAAATACTCCATGTGATATTATCATGATGAATACATGTCGCATACATTTGTGCGAACCCATAGATCGTGCAACACCAACGGTGGACTTTAAGGTGAACTACTGACTCTGGGTGATTCTGATGTGTCAGCATGGTTCCACTTTCACAAAAATGGTACCATTCCGGTGATGAGTGTGGATAACAGGGAAGGCTATGCATGTGGGGCACAGGCTATGTGGGAAATCTCTGAACCTTCCTCTCCAGTGTGCTATAAACCTAAAACTGCTTGAAAAAAATAAAATCTTAAAAAGTCTCATACAGTATTTTTAAATTTTTTTATTAGGTTCAGTTAGCCAGCATATAGTACATCCTAAGTTTTTGATGTAGCCTTCAGTGATTTATTAGGTGGGTCTAACACCATGTGACAAGTCACTTATGGTATTAATTTGTCTGCATAACGCTTTCAAAACAAAAATTTTACAGAGTTTGAAAACAGATGAGTGGTTTCCAGAGGCCAGAGGTGGTAGGGAATTTGAGTGGATCTGTCTACAGAAGAGTAGCACCAGGGAGATCTTTGTGGTGAGGGACTAATTTTGTATTTTGGTTGGGGTGATAGCTACGCAAACCTACGTAAGTTATAAAAAGACAGAACTACACATACTTATTGCGCCAACATTAAATCCATGATTTGGATGTTGTACTACAATTATGTAGTCATTGGAGTAAAAAGGCTGAAGGACGCTTTAAAGACTTTCTGTATTACCTTTGTAGCTTCCTGGGAATCCATAATTGTTCCAAATAAAGTTTTAAAAAGATGCCAATTATGCTCAAATTGAGGTATAGGTTCCATAAATCTCCAGTAATCTTGGAGATCCTTTTTACAGAAACTATCGAGCTGATTCTGAAATATATATATGAATGTTCATGGGACCTAAAATAGCCCATACAACTTTGGACAAAGAAAACTTATACTACTTGATTTTAAGGTTTATTGTAAAGCTACAGTTGTCAAGGTAGTATTGATGAGAAGATAGACAAATAGATCAATGAAGCAGAGTCCAGAAATGAACCCATATAAACATGGGAAACTGATTTTTGACAAAATTTCAAAGGATATTTAATGGAAAAGGTAGTCTTTTCTGTAAATGGTCCTGGCACAACTAATTATCCAAATGTAAAAAAAAAAATAGGAACTTAGATCCAAATCCCATAGCATATACAAAAATTAACTGTGGTGTATAAACAATGAATCTTGGAACACTGAAAAAATACAGTAAAAAAAAAGTGGATTATAGACCTAAATGTAAAACTAAATCTATTAAATCTTCTGTTAGAAAACAAGAGAAAATCTTTGTGAACTTGAGGTAGACAAATATTTCTTAGATACGACACCAATAACTAATTCATAAAAGAAAGCAGTTGCTAATTTGGACTTCATAAAAGTGAGAAATTGTATTCTGTGGAAGACATTGTTAAGAAAATAGAAGACAAGGTACAATCAGAGGGAAAATATTTGCAAATGAAATATCTGATTATGGTTTTGTATTCAGAATATATTAAGAAATCTCAAAACCCAATAACAAGGAAAATAAAAACCATGGGGGAAAGACCTATAATATAAAATATAAAAATTTCACCAAAAAAGATATATGGATGGAAAATAAGCACATGAAAGACATTCAATACTGTCAGTCCTTGGGACTTACAAATGGAAGCCACACTGACATCCCCTTGCACATCTGTGAGAATGGTTACAATTTTTAAAAGACTGTCCGTAGTGTGTGTTCACATGGGATGAGAATGGGAACATGGTTGGTCAAAGTCTAAAATGGCAAAAGCACTTTGGGGGGGGGAATCATCAGTATCATCAGTAAGTAAAAAGTAAAATGGCTGTTCAGTCGTCCCACTCTCAGGCACTCACCCAAGAGAAATAAGAACATACATCCAGAAAACCCCGGTGCATGAGTATATTCAGAGAAGCCTTACTTGTAATAGCCTCAAACTGGAAAGCAGGCCATGTCTCTCAATAGGCCAGTGCATGAACTGTTAGTGGTGCCTCCACGAGATGGAATACTATTCAGCACTGAAAAGGAATGGCCGCCTGATACACGCAATGGATGGATTTCAAGTAGTCATACTTGATGGTGAAAGTGAGTAAGTGAAGCCAAACGAGAAAATAGCACGTGTAATACGAGTCCATCTATATAAACATCTAGAAAATGCAAACAAATGTACAGAGACAGAAAACACATCAGCATTTGCCTAAGTAAGCTAGGGTACGTGGTGAGGAGCTAGGAAGAGCCATGGCACAGGGACACAAAAAGTTCAGATGGTTGATAGCAGATAAGTCATTTATTCTGTTCAACATTGTCTTGCTTGTGGTGACGGTTTCGGGGGTCTATGTACAAGTCAAAATTTATCAAACCGCATTTTAAATAGGTACAATTTGTTGTAGGTCAAGCGTACCTCAGTAAACTGCAAAAGCAAAACAAAAAGGTTAAGTGGTGGCAAGCAGACAAAAGGCGACAATAATAACAATAAACCTAGCTGAAGGCAGACACTGGAAGGGTTACTATGAGGTCCCCACACCTCCCCTGTCACCACCTCTTTCCCTCCTCTGGGATGCAAGGATCTCCTCTGGGACCCACCCTTGATCTTGGTCAGAATTAGCCTCCTTAGCCTTCTCTCTCCCTTCTATCATGAATCCTTTACTATCCTTCCAACCGGAGCACAACTGGACTTTTCTCATCTTACACTTAAAAGAAAAATAAAATGTCCGTTTTAACTAAATATATCCCTCTAGATACTGCCCCCCCCACACCTACATACCCATACATACAACATACAGTCTCCCAGATCTGACCACAACACTCTATAATTTTCCCAAGCCTTGTGACCTTGAACACAACGTCTCTGCCCGCTAATAAGCTAACGAACTGGGATAAAAGCTACTATAAAATGCTTATTCTGTTAATACACACTGGCTCTTGGTTTGGAGATCGGACAGCCCTGCCCTGCAGCAGCTAGAGAAGGTAACCTTGAGGAGGTTATGTAAGTCCCTTGGAAGTGTTCACTACCTGTAAAATGCATTCACGAGACCTATCTGAGCTGCTTGGGAAAGCCAGAGTGAGGATTGAGGGAATTGTGTTTCCATGTGTGCCAGCAACCTGCCGGGAGTACACAGACCCCGCCAACGCTCAGTTGCCACACTTCTGCCTGCCTTGCCTCCGGAGACCATCCTCCTCCAGTTTCTCTGGCCCCTCACTTCCAGGGTTGGTTTGTTTCAGCGGGCCTGAGTCAGCACAGCTCCGCACCCCACCGAGATGGCTCACCTCATTTTCCTCCGATGCGCCGGTCTCGCTTCAAGCCCAGTGAGCATCGCTAGGCAGCACGGCTCGCCCCCTCAGCACTCCGAGAACACTTGCTGGGCAGAGCGTGGCAGCCCTGGCTGACTCAGAGCTTTTAAATAGCTCTCGTTCTCCAAGCCTGACTTGACATCTAATATCTCCCTGAAACATTGATTTCTTTGGAGCAGCTTAATCTCTACACACTCTTTTACAACCACCTTCCCTACAGCTGATCAATATAGTCACAAAATAAAATATAAACCAATAGAAATAAAAGCCCTACGCCTGCAGTACTTATTCATGTCTCTCACAGTAGGGCCACTATTCCAGTATTTTCTTGTATTCATCTCATCGGCTTATGCTTCTGTTCCCCTGAATACTGCGTAATCCTTGAGGATAAGAAGTTTTCTTCTGAATTATGTAGAAGTACGGAATATAGTCCTCGATTTAAACTGCTTCCATCAATTATGGTAATGCCAACGGAAGGTCATAGACCCCCAAGCTGCCACCCACCTCACAGATTCCGGGCTTCTAGATTTCTCCTCTCTCTGGAATTCCTTTCCTTTTCATTTCTATTCCAGAAAGCAGAGGCTGGACTTAGATCATACCTCTTCCATGGACTTCCAAATATTGCTTCTGTTTAAACTATTCTCTTCCCACCCCTGTCCTTCTCTCATACTAGAAATGGGATCTACAAGACCCACATGCCAGTTACTAGCTGGGAGAACGTGGGCGAGACATTTAATGTCTCTGAGCCATGGTTATCTAGGACTCTAAAGTGACAATGATGCCACCTGTCTCAGAGAGCTCATGTGAAGGTCAAATGTAAAGTACCTGGAATTTCTTTGTAAACTGGGCCAGGACGGACAAATGGAAGGGGTCATTACCTGTCAGGGCTCTTAACCTGGTCGGTCTTGTGTTGTACTTACTTGTCGGTGGATCTGTCTCCTGAACTGCTTAGGGAAACCCTGAAAGAGTGAAGACGGTTCTGCTCCTTTCATAACTCAGGCCGTGCTGGTGCGCACAGATGCACAGTGGAGTGTGCCGATCTGAACGTGTCAGTGCGCACCACAGCCAGGCCCTTCCTACGGAGAAGCAAAGGTCACCCACGGCATTTGTCCTTTTATAGATTAAAAAAAAAAAAAGAAAGAATAATAAAATAAAAAAAAGAAAAGGAAAACACACACACAATAAAACTTATTTGCCCTTTTTTATGCACCAAAAGATGATTTTCAATAGGGAAAGAGGCAGTTGTTTCCCCTGATAATTGCCACATGTCCAAAGACTGCAGAACAAGTCACCAGCACAACCATCAAACGAAATTATAGGAATTCAGGAAACAGCAAGTCCTAATTAAGCCAAAACAACCATCCACAGCAGACACACTCCCTTCTCAAGCCGGGATCTTGTATTTTAGTGTCCCGCAGGGTTTTGGAGTCAGGACTTGTGGCAGAGGGGCTGAGCTGGGAGCCGGGACTGGGTGATGGGACGGCTCTCGTGGAGGACTTGGTGCAGGAAGGTCAGATGTTCACACTCAAAGTCGGGATGTCTTCCAGCCAAGGAGGGGGCAGAGCTCTAAATTGACCAACTTACTGCCTGGGTCCAAAGATGGAGGGATAATGTTGAGAATTCTGTTACCAACCTTTCTCTTCCATATAACTGCTTTAGGAGGTCTCTTCTTCTTCTTTTTTTAAATTTATTTGACAGACAAAGATCACAAGTAGGCAGAGAGGCAGGCAGAGATTGGGGTGTGGGGGAGCAGGCTCCCCGCCGAACAGAGAGCCCAATGTGGGGCTCGATCCCAGGACCCTGGAATCATGACCTGAGCTGAAGGCAGAGGCTTTAACCCACTGAGCCACCCAGACACCCCTAGGAGCTCTCTTCTGACCCTCCTGCCAGTGTTGGGTCATTTCTCTCTGTGTTCTCATCCTTCTTTGTTCATGTAGCCATAATCAGTGTTTGGGAACAAGAATAGTCCCCGCTCTGTGTCGGGCCAATCAGACTTTCAGTGAGGCTTTGAAAGGAGACTAAATTAGTCCCATGATATTAAGATCGAAATCTCTAAGAAGAAATGTTGACTAGACTACTGGATGTGACTTTGGAGACTCGAGAAGAACTGTGGGCTGAGAATATACATGTGTTAATCAGCATCATGTAGACGGCTAGCCGTGTGGAAGAAATCTTCCACGGCAAGAGAGTATGCCCGTAAGAGAAGAGCGGAGGGGAAGGGGAGGGTAGGAGGCCTCAAGACTCTGATTTACTGTTTATTTACTTGGCAAGGGACTTCAGGCAAAGACCTTGATCATCCTGAGTGACAATTTCATGTTCTGAAAAAGAATGACTCGTTCAGTTATTCGTTTAGCTGACAATTTTCTAAAATTTATTATAAGCCAGATGCTAGCAAGATATTAGGTACACAGGCAAACACGGCACAGACATAGTCTTAGTGTAGGTATGTAAATCCAGAGTGAGACTGTGATCTATGACAGTGACAGAGACCAGGGACAGAGACAGGATGGTTTTGATGCCCTCTCAGGAGGCAACCACTCTAGTCCTGGGGGATCAGAAGAGAGGCCTGTGGCAGAAAGCCAGCTAAGAGGAGACCTGGGTTATCTGGGTAAAGGTTAGGAAGTGGGAAGAAGTGACAGTACAGGGGACAAGTGCAGAAGCCCACAGACAAGAGGGGACATGGGGGAATTTGAAGTGTGGCATTTCCACATGATTCTGGGAAAGAGTATGCCCAGAGAGAGATGAGAGAGGCAGGCTCCGTCCCGCTTGTGAAGCGTCTTGTAGGCTGGCTGTAGGAGGCTGACTCTCATCTCGAAGAAAGCTAAGCAGGGGTTTTAGCCGCAGGAATGCTTTTAATAGAATTGTGTTTCATCAGGAGAATTCTTGTTTCACTCTGCCAACTGGGTTGGGAATAGGAGGGTCAGTCAGGAAACCTTGTTTAAATAGTCTACAGGAAGGACGGTGATGCCCTAAACCAAAACAGTGGCTGTAGAGGTGGGGGCGGGAGGAGTTTGGGCTCTAGAGGCAATGGAAGGGCAGGACACGGCAGCTGCTGGCGTCCCCAGGGCCGGCAGAGTCAGGAGAAGCAGCTGCAGCAGGGAGACGGCCTTTGTGTAAGCTTGGCAATAAGGAGCTACCACGACGACCTCTGACCCCTGTGAAGTTTTGTGTGTGTGTGTGTGTGTGTGTGTGTGTGTGTGTGTGTGTGTTTGCCCCAAAAAACCATCAACGAAAGCACCCTTTGCTTTGCCCCGCGGAGACTCTGAACTTCCTCCCGTCAGCATCTGACCTGGCCCCCTGTGTGCCCTCACTCCAGGCCCTCCCTCTCTCTTGCCCTAGGCCCTTCAGCTTTTACCTTCTTATGAGCAATTTCTCTTCTGTGTCTTGCACATTCAGACCGTCCCTCTCAATGAGACCCTTCCCACTGGCGCTTAAATACGCTCATGTCTTTCCCAGAGCACAGGCCTCAGCCCCGACCCTTCTGCCGTCCATCTTGCTCATGACGTCTTGCAAGAATGGACCAAACTCACTGGCCCCTTCTCTCCCCTTCACCTCACCACTCCATACACATGAGTCTGATCTGGTCGGAATTCCTTTGATTTGTGTCTACAGACTGTTTTTCACATTGAAAAATACAAGAGAACCAAGAATAACAAAAAGCTGTGTAATCAACAACAGAAAATTTTAAAAATGTTCACTGTTTCCCCATTTACCTGAGAATGATTTTTTCAAGAAAGGAAGCTGCTGTTAACACCGCAGCCCCATGCCCTTCCTTCTCTCTTCGGGCAGGTGTTACCAGGAGCTTCCCCGGTAGCCTCCCTGTCCATGTCCTGCTCTCCAAGGCTAGCGCAAATATTGTTGAATTCATGAGAAAAAGAATAGTTTATATTTAAGTGCTTAGGGGAAATGGGGAAGATTATTCTTTTTCTGAGAATAAGACAGGGAACAGTAAGTCCCCTGGGGGAGATACTTTCTTGTGAAAGAAGCAGGTCCCAGACTCACCTTTGGGGCTACAGGAAATACAGTGCCTTTTGCTGGCATGGTTACAAAATCCAAGCTTTTGGTTAGAAAATCCAAGCTTTCTGGTGTACACTTCAGGGACACGTAAGACATTGCTTCAGAAAGTAACTCATTCCATATTCCTTGCTTAGACAGAAGATTGTTTTTTACTTTGAGATCTCTTTTCAGGTATTTCCATAGCAACCGCTACACATGACACATGCTTGGCTAAAACAGACATTCTCCTTTCAAATAATGATGACATGTCTCCGGCGGCCAGGGTGGGGGGGACTTGAAAATATGCCTGTGGTAAAGGGATGCACCAGAGAGACTGAGGACGGGAAGAGGAAGGGAGAGAGAGGGTGAGTGAGGGTGAGTCACAGAGATGCTCCGGCTACAATCTTTGATGCCTGCCGCTCACACAGACGCACGCACACACGTGTACATCCACACACATAAGGAAAAATGTGCGCAATTAGGAAGGAAATCAGATTTGGGACTCTACCTATTCCGAAACCCTGTGTTCCCGCAGAGTGTTCTGTAGGCCTGCTGGTTGCTATGGAAACAGTCTGAGGAGCTCGCCCCATGCCTTGTGTCTAGCATCACGAGGGAGACACTCCGGAAGGCAAATCACATAGCGGTATAAGAAGAGATTAGAGAAGCAGGGTGACCTGTTTTGATTTCATTCCACAGACTCAAAAACTTCTTAATGGTACCCATCCAAAGAGTCTACGTAGCCACAGATAGGAATAGATCTGTCACTAGTTTTGTAAGTGCAAGGCTGCCAGGCATCCTAGTTTAGCTAGAAAATAGCATCAATCTATATAGTTTTGAGGGCCAAGAAGTTTTTGAGAAAAAAACCGACCAGAAGACAGGAAGTCCGTCTTGTAGGACCAAATCACAGCTTTGCACCTATTTGCCCTTGGATAGGTCATATTTCCCCTCTGTGGGCCTCATTTTCTCAATGCTCTTTGTAAATTGAGAAGAAAACACCAGGCAATTCCAACAGATTGCATCATTTAGGAGGCTTTAGGTTGGAAATGACAAAAAAAATTAAAATGGGCTTCAAAATAAAGGAAATGTATTGAATCATGAAATGGAAAATTCCAGAAGTGACCTAGCTTCAGATGAGGTTTAATTTAATGCTCAGCAATGTCACCAAGGATACAGTTTTGATATCAATTTCACCCTGAAGCTGGTTCCAAGACGGTGGCCAACAGTCTCAGAGCTCCATGGTACCTCATGGAACAGGAAAGAGCGGGTCTGCGCTGGAAAGCCAACAATCGTTCTGAAAGTTACCAGAGTTGAAGCAGCTCAGATAGCAAACCAACCGCTCTAATCACCACAGTGGCCTGGAGGATGAAATGTATTTACTGCCTGAATGTAGGGCATACATGCTCCAAATCTGGCACAGAGACAGGATTCTGTTTCCTTGGAAATACATGAATCTGTAAATGGGAATCAGAGACAGTTGGAATTCTGAGGAGACAAGCAACAAATGTCTGGTCTGGGATGTCTCTAGTTCTGATATATTTTATTTGCATTTTCTGTGCTAGTGGAGATGTAAGTTGACTTTGAGCATGAAAGGAAATTCTATATGAAGGTTCTTGTGCTTGAATTTTGCCTTAAAACTAACCCTGAAAGAAAACTACCCAGTAACTTCTTATTACGAGGTTTTTTGGTCTTCTAATAGTAAAAATGAAGCCTGTCGTAGAGGAGGGACATTACGCATACACACTTCATATGCAAGATATTTCCATTCTACTAAATAGTACTTGTCCTTTCTCCGTTTCGAATTTCTGGTCCTCAAAACTCACCTGAATTTTTTCTCCATAGACTTACAATTCTTTGACTCTATTAACTTTCTAAGGATTTTGATAGGAAGCTTGATTCTTAGTAGATAGAAACACGTTTCTCCTTCCTTCGTTGTCCCTTCGATACATACACACACACATCCACACAGACACTAGTGAAGAGAGACCGGAAGAAAGACGCAAATCAAGAGTTTTGTCAGTTCGGATGTTCTGGGTGGAGGTAACAAGAGCCCAATTCCAAAATGCTTTACACATAAGGAAGTAGAAATCTAAAGTTAAAACAGGGCTAAGTTGGTATCAGCTTGGCTCTATCATCAAGGACCTGGGTTCTTCTTACAGCCCCACCATGTTTTCCTCAGCACGCTGGCGTGTCTTTTTAGGATGACTAACCCCATGGTGCCACGATGGCTGTCACAGCTGTGAGCATCACATGGTGATGGCAAATCTAAACATTAGAAAGTGTGGTTTTTCCTCATGCTTTCTTTTTTAAGTGCAAGATGAAAGCTTTCCCTGGACCATCACCTCCCTCCAAACAGAATCCCCCTCATGACTGGACAGAACAGTGCAACATGCCCGTTCTTCTACATCTCTGGAGAGACGAATTACCCCAGTTGGTTACCAGTCAGGTTCAGCTCTGGAAGCACAGCATTGCCCCATACTTGATGCTAACTGAGTCTGCGACACTGAATTTTCAGAAGGAAATGCTCTAGGGAAGAAGGGTAGCATGAAGCCCCACCCTCACCTCGTAGTAGACTTTTCGTTATGTCTCATTGGGCAGAAGGGGGCTACACGCCCGTTCCGAAACGCCGCTGTACTGCAGAAATGTGTACTGCAGTCACTCCTGTGTGCAGTTCATGTTCCTCCTCTTATTACTGGCGTGGGAATAAGGGCGAGTATTTTATCATCACCGTGCCTTCGTTTACCCCTCTATACAGTGGGAAGAGCGCCCCAGCATTAGCCTCACCATGGGCTTTTGAAGGCTAAATGAAATGGCACGTAGATATGCTCGTATTTCATAAAGAGTACTTCTGTTCCTATTTTCCCTTTTTTTCTTATATTTTATTATGAAAAACTAAAACAATGAAAAACTACTAAAAATTTAATCAGGGAAGAGGCATGATCTGACATGTGTTTTGATAAGATAAAACTCAAGGTGGATAAAGTGAGGGTTTGGGTGATTTTTTCTACTTATGGACACTTCCCCTAAGCTTCTCCAAAAATGCCGTTTATTTTATTAATTGTTAAAATTTAGAACTATTAAAATTTAGGGGTGAACTTTTGTTAGAATATATCCTTTGGTTATTCCTACTCTGCATTTCAATTTACCATCCAGAAAAAAAATTTTTTAAATAATTTAGTGAGCCGAGGTTTTCCTGGCAGAAAACAGGTTACTTTTCTCTCAGGAGGTTATGCTTGCCTACTTCTCCAAAGTCTTCTCCATTTATCAGAGATTCTATGTCCTTCCTCAATATGGAATTGAGACAACTCTTCAGTCCCTTGTTGGAAAATGTCCTGTGGAGGGAAGATAACCTTTCTGCTGTGGAGCTGTTGGTCAAGTTTTTTGGAGAATGGTTATAGTTTTAGAATGTCACCCTGAGGGGAACCCGGTGGCTCAGTCATTAAGCGTCTGCCTTTGGCTCAGGTCATGATCCCCGGGTCCTGGGATTGAGCCCCTCATCGGGCTCCCTACTCCATGGGAAGCCTGTTCTCCCTCTCCCACTCCCCCTGCTTGTGTTCCCTCCCTCGCTGTCTCTCTCTGTCAAATAAATAAATTAAAAATCTTAAAAATAAAAAAAAAAGAATGTCACCTTAAATTTCTTCAAATTTGGGGGTGAATTTCATGTAAATTCAGTGATTTACTTACATTAGTTGGACAATTTAATCTAGAAAGGCCTGTTTATTCTCAGTCCTTTGCCAGCTAAGAACCAAATAGATTATCTTCCCTTCATTCCTTGAAATTAACATCATTTGGTGGATGGAATGTAGCAGCTGGGATCCCGGCGAGCTGTGCCCTGTAAAACACGGGAGCAGTAATACAGTATTGGAACCTCTACTCTCTGGTAGTAAATCCCCGGATTAACTGCTGACTGATCCATCCCATGGAAATGGGAAGGATCAAAAACCAACAGATGAGGTGACCAAAACTGCCTACATGACTGCATGGAATCCAAGACTACACAATCACTTTTCAAAAGCTGGAAGGAAGCCTGAAGCTTGCTTACTTTAAAAGTCTTTTATTTATCATACTCGCTGTGTAGCTAATTTAGTGCTAACTTTTAGATTAAGTTTCCAGAGAGACAACTGGGGTCATATATGTTTGCAAGTTACATTCATGCATTCATTTTATTTACTCAGTCACAAATGTTATCTGTTATGTGTCACCCAGCACATGAGGCATAGAGAATATAACCTCAAACATGATCCTGTTCTCAAGAAACTTAGACAGATGCATTAAGTATCATGGTAAACTTGATAAAGATACAAATATGAGCAAGGAATATTGCTAAGGAACAACATCAAGTCACACTGAGCAATTAGGAAATGTTTCCTAGAGAAAGTAATGATCGTATTTGTTTCTAGAGGATGATTAGGAGATGGCTTGGTTAGGAAGGCAGTGGTGCCAGAGGGAGAGGAATTAGAGCGAAGTGACTGTCACGAGGGCACCAGAGGTAGAACAGCAGAGTGGGGGTGACTGGGTTGCCGTAGGTGGTCTGGGAAGAACCGGCAGGTAGAAGGAGGTCAGGATCAGAACGTAAAGAGTTTTGTGTTCCAAGCTAACGCACTTCCATTTTACCTGAAAAGACGCTTCTTTGGGAAACTTCTTTCTGGCGTCTGTGATGAGGGGAACGTCCCTCGTAAGTGCTTATATCACCATGAGGCTCTTACGTGGAGCTTGTCACAGATGTTCTTCGGGTTCTCCTGCATGATCAAGGGTTTGACCCATGTCTTCCTCCTTGGCCACGTTGCAAGCCCGCTGTGCTTCTGCTCGCCTACCACACATACCTTTGTTTATCGTGGGTCCTCTACTAGCAGCTCCGTGAGGGCAGGGGCTCTTCATATCCTTCAGCATTGTGTGGCCAGAATGACAGCGTCTGGCACGTGGTGGACATGTGGAAACGCTGGCTGACTGAACAAATGAATGCCAGCCATGGGGAGCCACTGGAAATTCTCGTGAAGTGACTGACTTGCTAGATCCTGTTTCCCTCCTGGGGAGCAGTCTTAAATGATGAACTGGAGGAGGATCAGACCAGAGGCAAAGGGACTCACTAGGAGGCTACAGGAGTAGTACTGTTGGGACATATACAAGTGGCTGAAGTAAAGTTCTGTCAGAGGGAGTGGCTGGATAAAACAAACTTCGGAGCAGAAAACAGATTTATTGAGGAAAAAAACACACTTGTAGATACTACAAAGTTTGGTATCTACATCACTTGGGATTTTATTGGCTGAGGGAATAAAAGAAATTGAGATATCTAGGATGGCTATCACAGGTTGAGTTCCCACAAAATGGACTCAGGGTTGATTCACGTACATGAGTTTTATGAGGAGGTGCTCTTCGCATTAACACCTGTGGAAGGGGAGGGGAAGGAAGGGAAAGGAAAGGGAGGAGAGGAGAGGGAATAAACCAGGTTTTGCAGAGAAGGAAGTTGGGGTTGGACGCGGTCTCATGAAGTCCTCGGCCAACCCTGCAAAGAGCTCTGAAACTGAGATAGCCCTGCGAGTAGGCCTGAGTTTGAGGAGAGGCTGGAATTTTATATTTCTGTGTCAGTCATTTACTGAATGAACGCTGCCCCAGACAGCAGCACAACCTTCAGCAAGGCAATCCTCTTCAACTCCAGCCACTCTGAAGAGGCCTCATAGGGCTGCCCACCAACAACACTTCAACAGGGAAGGAAGCACCTCTTTCAGTCATGAAGGAGAATCTGGGTGGCACGTCACAGCAACCACTGCAATGAATCCCCATTCTGAGCAACTGAAAGGATAGTCAAAGGTAAATTTTAAGGATAAACTACTAATTCAGTTTGTGAATATAAAGGTTAGGGTCTGTGGATCACCTGTAAAGAACAGCCCCAGAAGGTCTGGGTTACAGTTGTAGAAGTCATTAGGGTGGAAGCAGTGGTGAAAGATAAAGGAAACAGAGAAAAATTGGACCTGAGCAAAGGGAGGGAAAATAGGATGAGGCCAAGAGAAGATGGAATTTTAGACAAAGAAGCAAGCAACTGTCCCTAAACCTACCAAGATAAGAACCCAAAACCATGGGCTGAATTTAGCAAACTTGCCGACTTCTGCCAAAGTGTTTCCACAGAATGGGGCAGGGGCAGAAACACGGTTGTAGCACATGAAGGCCCAGCCAGTAGCAAGGGCCATTGCTGTGTGAGGATAGGGAAAACTGTTCTTTGGAGACCCCTGTGTGGGTAGGGAAGCTGGGTCACAAGGTAGTAGATAGAGGGGGACGTGGTGGTCAAGGAAGGTTTTGTTTGGTTTTGGTTT
>RCUC01125246.1:0-31718 GCA_003697995.1 Taxidea taxus jeffersonii | reverse complement strand
CCCCCCCAGAAGGGGGCGCTGTTCTTGTCCCGGTGGACCTGGCGCCCAGAAAGGCCGGGTCACTAGCCTGTTGTCACACTGCCAGGAAGTGGTGGAGCCAGCACAGAGCCCTGTCACGGCAGTGTCAGAGGTGGGGGGCGGGGGCTGGCGCTGGGTGCCTGTTGAGCCCTCTGCAGCGCTCAGAACCCGTCTTTTGTCTCTATGGAGCCTTGCCTGCCATCTTCCGTGCAGCCCTCGGCCCAGGTGCCCCACAGCCTTGTCCTCTAGCCTGCCCAGGCTGGGACATGAGCAGACCCTTCGAGATGACCCCCGCCTCTCCCACAGTGCCCTGCACATAGCAGGCATCCGCGATGTGCTCTGCTGCTATCTCTTAGCCCCTCAGCATGGCTGCACCAGGGGGAGGGGCCCCCTGAACTCCCAGGAGGTTGGGCAGTGGGTGTCACAATTAAGACAGCCGATCCTAGGCCCTCCATGTTTAAGGGACCTCTGCCACCAACCAGAAGACCTCTCTGAAGTGGCCCCCCTGCCCCGCTCTGGCCTTGCTTGCTGTGAGTCCAGATCAGGCCACATGACAGGTGACAAGGCTAACTTTCTGGAACAGCAGGAAACGTGTGCAAAGGGAGGCTCGCGGAACCCTGGGCCCTGTGGTCAGAAAACCCCAGGACGGGAAGACACGGGAAGGGGGCTCTGGCTGTGGGCAGGAAGGAGCTGGTTCAGGGACTCCAACCACACCGTAGCGTGCTGCTTCGCCTGTTACACACGCAACACAGAGGGGAGGGGACATTGGACCTGCTGCCCACACTACCGTACCCCTGGAGATGCCCGGCTGGGGAGAAGGGGTCGAGTGGGCACAGCCCCCATAGAGGCAGCAGCAGGCGGGCTAGGCGAGGGCCTGACGCCCACCCCGATCCCGGCACAGGAGCAGATGGGCAGGGAGAGGGGAGGCGGCGGCAACAGTTGGTGCTGCCAGCTTCCGGCTCCCCCGAGGCGGCGGGTGTGAGAGGCAGGGATGGGAGCGGGTGGCAGAAGCCCAGCCTGCTGTCGGTGCCTCCTTCCCACCCTGCCTCCTTGGCCCTTCCAGAGGCTTCTCCTCCAAGCCCTTTGCCTGCAGCCTCCCTGGGAGGCCCAAGAGTCCAGGAGGCAGCAGCTGGGCTCAGCTGCCAGCCCAGCTCAGCCTCGTCCTGGCTGTGTCCCTGGGACCACTGAGGACCCCCTCCTAACCCAGCCCAGCCTCCGTTTCCCTGTCTGTAGAATGGGGTGATGTCAGGGACGATTGAATCCTGGCTCTACCATGTGGAACTGTGGGGCCTTTGGTGGGTCCTTACCCTCTCTGTGTTCCCCATCTGTGTCTTCCCGTCTGTTAAACAGGGGAGTCCTCATTATCCCTGGTTGTGTTGTGGGGCTGAAAGGAGTCGATTCTGGTAGATGCCTGGAGGGGGAGCGGATGCTAGGAGGCCTGGGCCGTGAGCTCTGGGACAGCACATGCGGTTATGGTCATAGCCAGCATTCCGGCGTGTTCTGTGTAGCCTGCAGTGTGCCAGGTGCTCTGCACGGGTGAACTCGCTTCAGCTTACGGCGGCCGGAGGTTTGGTACCTTTGGGGTTGGGGTCTTACAGATGGGGAAGCCGAGACACAGGGCCATAGGGGCGCTTGCTTGGGGCTCTTGCTCTGTGAGTCTTCACAAGGCCTTCCTCCGCTCCAGCCTGACATTCGCTCCCACAGGGCTTCTGTCCTGGGCCCCGGACCCCGCCACCCCTCCTCCCTCCACCTGATGACCCCCAGCAGCCCAGACCACCTGGCCCCACCACACTGTCAGTCCTGGGGGCCCGCCCCTCGCTTGCTTACCCTCTGGCCTCAGGACCGACTGGTACTGAACTGTGAGCCACGTTTGCCGGCCTGGTCCGCGGGGCAGGCGAGACTTACTGGGTCTGCTCTGCAAACTCAGCCTGTGTGTTCTACCAAGCCTCACGCCGGAGCACATGGTCTGAGAGGGGGGCGCTCCTGTATATTCGTACCGTGACTTATGGAAGTCTTAGGATACGAGAAAAGAAATCCTATTTGGTTGAATGTTTTAAGGACCGCTTTACTAAGAAGACAAAAGAAACTAAACTCGCGTGTCTCTCTGAACATTTAGGACATTCATTTCCATTCCTCCAGGCCTCAGTTTACACAGCTGCATGAGGGCGATCTCCCAGGCCCCCAGCTCAGAGATTCTGGGAGGCCAGGCTTAGGGGTGGGGAACACAGGGTGTGGAATGTTCCTTGCTTTGCCCAGTGGCCTTGGGCAACTTGGTTGGCTTCTGGGCCTCGGTTTATTCATTCCTACAATGGGTAGAATAACTGTTGCTGAGCATCCAATCAGGGAGTGGTTGTGCAGCACCTGGGGGGGCCCAGCAGGAGCCGAGGCCTTTGACTACCACAGAGGTGCCGCCTGAGTTAGGCTCCTTCCCTGTAGGTCCATCATGGAGCTTGGAAGAGCCCGGGACACCTTCCCTGCTGCAGGATAGAGAGAGAAGAGGACCCGGAGCTCCCTGGCATATTTTCCTGGCATTCTGTCTTCAGCGTGGGACTCCAGGTTCTTCCAGGGGTGTAAGTCAGAGCAAGAAAGGTCCCGAAGGGCATGGGTGCTTCCTCCCTCGTCCACAGGACCGACTGATCTCAGGGGATCCTTGTCCCAGCCCTGGCCCTGGCAGCCTGCCCAAGCCTCAGTCGCACATGGTTAGGAAGCTGCCCATTTCTTCTTTCTGCCATTTGGCCCATTTTCCCCAAGTGCCTACTACGTGCCACAGAGACGGCATGCACGGCCAGTGCAGCTCAGCTGCTGGGAGCCTGCAGCCTCGCCGCTCGTCCTGGCTAGGCTCCAGGGCTCAGAAGGCCTCAGAGAATTCCAGCAAGAGCCCTCCACCCCCACCCACTGTGTGAGAGGCAGGAGGCAGGCTCCCCAGGGCCCGGCCCCGCTCACTGACTGACCTGCAGGGTCGCCACCCTCTCCTCAGAAAGGGACACAGCCCAGCAGTGTGGGCGCTGCTCAGCCCCCTGTCCCCCCCTTGTGGCCCCTGCACCCCAGCCCACTTCCTGGTGGGAAGCCAGCCCCACTGCTCTGCCAGACTCCACTCCTGCCAGCTGGCCTGGCCCCACACGGTTGCCATGGCAATCCTTCAGCACGTCCACGGGGCCTGCTGCTCCCCCTTTATCTCTGGGGCCAGAGCCACTTCTGGGAGGCCCTGGGGGCCTCCCGGCTGAGGAGAGGTTCTCAGAGGCCCTGTGGGGCCCTGGATCCAAGCCAGGCCTTGACTCCTGTGGAGGGATGGGGGCATTCCAGAATGAGGGTTCTGCGGGGTGGCCAGGGAGAAGGTGGGAAGAGGGAGACAGAGGGAAGTAGAGTAAAATAAGCCAAGGTGGGTGCTGTGCCCCTGGGTCTGCACCTTCAGTGAGTCATCTAGTGCACCCAGAGCTGCTCTGCAGAGCACCCCTGACCTTGTGTGCCCTGCCGTACTGTGTGCCTTCCCCACTGTGTGCCCTGCCCCCGCTGTGCTCCACTCCCACCCTGTGCCCCGCCCCAGCCCTACTGTGTGCTCCATGCCCCACTGTGTGCTCCATCCCTCACTGTGCGCTCCATCTCCTACTGTGTGCTCCATCCCCCCACTGTGCGCTCCATTACCTACTATGCGCTCCATGCCCCCCTGTGTGCTCCATGCCCCCCCCTCTGTGCGCTCCATCCTCCACTGCGCACTCCATGCCCCCACTGTGTGCTCATCCCCCACTGTGCGCTCCATCTTCCACTGTGCACTCCATGCCCCCACTGTGCACTCCATGCCCCCGCTGTGCGCTCCATCCCCCCACTGTGCGCTCCATCCCTCACTGTGTGCTCCATCTTCCACTGTGCGCTCATCCCCCACTGTGCGCTCCAGCTTCCACTGTGCGCTCCATCCCCCCGCTGTGCACTCCATCCCTCACTGTGCGCTCCATTACCTACTGTGCGCTCCATGCCCCCACTGCGCACTCCATGCCCTGCTGTGTGCTCCATGCCCCCCACTGTGCGCTCCATCCCCCACTGTGCACCAGACACCAGAAGACTCTTTCCTTTGTGAGGATCCTGAAGGTCTAAAAGCAGCCCTACAGGTATGTCAAAGCAGAGACCCGGTCACACTGTCTAGGAAAGTTGGGGACCCTCCTGGACCCCTAGAGGCGCTAAGCAACCAGCCAGAGCTGCACAGGGCTGTAGCTAGACCGCGTCGTGGGGTTGTTGTCACTATGAAAACATCAGGGCCAGAGGTGGAGAGCCCGGGAGAAGGAAGAAGTTGGGGCGGGAGTGTGGATGCAGGAAGCAGGCCCATCCAGTGGAGCGCTTTGCGGTGGAGGGGAGGGCACTGGAGCAGCTCAGAGGCAGTGGGAGGTGTGGGTCTAGTTGGGGATGGGACAGGCGACACCCCTCCCAGCACAGCTCCTGGAAGGGCCCTGGGTGGTGGTTCCAGGCCTGGGAGGCTCATGTGAGGGGCCCCATGGCAGCTCTCGTCCCCTTCTAGCAACATGGGAGTGGGGGATATGGAGGGGTCGGGGGGGGAGCTCTGGCCCCTCCCCTTCCAGCAGGTCCTCCCAGTCGCCCGGCTTCACCCCCCCTCTGGTCTGGGAGGTCACACCAAGGCTTTAATTCCAGTGACCTTGACGCTTGTCAGGTCAAATATTTCAATTCCATGGACTCATCTAGCAGGGAGCGGGTTTCCACAGCAACGGAGGCTGACCCTCAGGAGCCTCCCTGGTCTGCTGACAGCCCCCCACACTCCGCCACCAGGACGCTGTCCTCTGCTCCTGCCTGCATGCCCACGGTCCTAGCACTTTCCACAGCAAGTTATTCCTGCTCTGTGCCCTTCCCCCCCGAGACAGTGCTGTGCAGAGACCAGGAGACCAGGACTGTGTCTTATGGGGCCCATGTACCTGGCACTGAACACGTGTCGTGTGACCCTGGGGTGCGGTGGGCGTTGCTGTTGTCGGCGAGGACACGGGGAATCCATCTGTGGCTGCAGAGAAGGGGAGGGAGCAGAAGAGACATGCGGCCCGGCTCCGCATTTGGGGATGGACGCACCCAACACAGCCTATGGGTCTTGTCCACGGAGGAGCCCGGGTGCCCTGGGAGGAGGCCTGCCATGTGAGAGTTGGGTGTTCAGACAGTATTTTAAGCTACCAGCCCTCACGTCCACCGTGTAGAGCCTGGAGTACCAAGGCCACCCCCATCATCCAGGTGTGGCCCTTCTGCCCCATGGTGGCCTGTCTACTTGTGTCCCAGTGGCCCCCGCACAGCGCTGTCCTGCTAACTATCCTTGCACTATGGCCCCGGCCGACAGTCACCGCATGCTTGCTGAGTGCCCAGCATGCAAGGAAGAAGCCACTGCATGATCTCATCCTTGCAGCACCCCACCAGGGCCTCGGGAGCCAGGAGTCCCGGGGGCCACCACTCACTAGGGGCGTGACTCTAGGGAAGTGACTGCTTCGGGGTGCCTCAGCCTTCCATCTGCAATGGGCTGCTGCGGGATCTCCACAGTGAATTTATGTACTGTTTAGAATCATGCCTGACTTCGGGTGAGGGCTCAGCAGGAACCAGCAGCTCGCTGGCTTCTCCCTGCCCTGCGGAGAAGGAGGGGCACAGAGAAGGCTCTCACATCTGCAAGGCAGCACAGCAGGTTCTGACCACCAGGCGGCACATCTGGCCGGTTCCGTGGGGGCCCCTTGGGAGAAGTGAGAACGAGCTGGGGGCGAGAGATTGGCCGAGCCACCCATGGCAGGGAGGATATGATGGCCAGTGGGGGAGGGCTTAGCATTTATCAGGCTCCTTATCCTGAAGCTGTCCCCCTTCCGCTGCATCTACTGGACCTAGCAAACGTCCACCCAGGTGGGCGCTAAGCAGCTTACGCTTCATCCCTTCATTGAGTTCTCCTGATATCTCTGAGGTTATTGTCATCCCCACTCTGCGCACGGGGAAGCCGAGGCACGCTCCGGTTGGGCCACGTTCGCACCGATCAGCAGCACTGTGGGTGAGAAGCACCTATGACTTCCTGCGTGCTTACGATGCATCTCCAGCACATTCCCATAGGATGTCCCCCCAAAGCTTATGATCACCCCCCCTCTACAGATGGGCAAACCGAGGCCCAGGAGCAACCCGCCCCGGGTCACATGGGTAGCGAGAGGCAGAACCCCTTCTGAACCCCGAGCCCAGGCCCTCCACCCCCATGCTGCCACCTCCCAGCTGACGCTCGGAACGCCCTGCCCTTCTAGAATAACTTCTCTCTGGAAAGTGACGATGACAAATTATTTTTTTAATGGTTTTAATTTATCCCCTTTTCCTCGGAGAGTGTCAGAGGCAATCTGCTTCTCTCTGCCTCTGCGAGCCTCTCTGTCTCTTGTTAGTGGCTCGGCTTTGAACATGCTTCCTTTTATCATGCGGTGACACACGGTGGCAGAGGGCGATTCCGGGAGAGATTGTCGGGGAGGGGCCGGGCTAGAGTTTGCTTCGCTCCTGACAGCTATTTAGCTGTGTGTCGTGCACTGGGGGCCTCTCATGGGGCAGGCATCATTGGTTCGGTCCCGACGCCGCACGCTGGGGCCTCCCGCCTGCATGCCCCGGAGATTTTCCAGGCTCACGGTTTCCATTTCGGCAATGCCGCTGGACTGCTGGGGCCTGGGTGTCAGCAGGGGTGGGAGGGCAGGGCCGCAGAGGCTCATGATCCCTGGGGACCGGATTGGCCAACAATTATCGGGGCCCCCTGGCTCAGGACCCCGAGCAGAGTGGGAGTCCAAGGCTCTGTGTGTGACCTCTGGCGGCTCTGCTGTCCCCAAGGCTCACTTCTGCAAGTTGGATATGAGTGACACTTTTTCTGGCTCCCTGAGCCTGAAATGGGCCGCAGGTGAGGTTCCTTTGCACATCTATTTATTGAGCACCTGCTGTGTGCCGGGCTAGAGGGCTCGGAATGGCTGCTGACCTTCCAGGAGGGAAGGAGACTGGGGAGAAGGCTCACCAGCCTCATGGGTGCTGGGCTGTCTGGGAGGGGCCGACCTCGCCTCCTGACAGCGAATTAGAGGTGATTAGAGGCCTACAGAGAAGGGCGGGGGGGGGGTCACAGAGTTGCAGGCGTGGGGGGGTACGCTCTCAAACAGCGTGTCCAGGAAGGGCCTCGTTGACGTCATCATCATGATCGATCAGTATTATGATCATGTTTACTTATAGGGTTGAATAACAAAGATCATTGTTCCCCCCTCTTATAAAAAATTAACTGCCCCCCCTTTTTTGGCTGGTCAGAGAAACAGTCTATTACTTCATATCTTTTAAGGCAGGGGTTCTCAGAGCAGCAGCCCGAGGGACCCCTGGAGACCTTGTGAAACACAGATAGCTGGGCCACCCCCACAGTTAGTTTCTGGTCTCCTCCCAAGTCTGCTTTTCTGACAAGCTCTCGGGGCTGTGTGGGTGCCGCTGGCCCCAGGGACCGCAGTTTGAGAATCCCTTATCTGGGCCAGGAATAGACTTGGCTCCTGCATTAAAGCTTGAATTTCTGCTGCCTACAGGATGCGGCCGAGAGCCACTGATTGCCGCGGCAGACACTTCACAGGCACCTAAGATCAGATCAAACAGTGTGAAATCACCACTTTTTCCATTTCCTATGGTCTAGCTTCATTTCTTTTGGGGCTAACCAGGCTTCCTGACCTCATAGAGCTGCTGGCCAGGGGAAGGAGAGATAGCCAGATGCTGGTGTGTTGGAATGAAGCTCCCCCCGGGGCCCCCAGGCAGCCTGGCCATCAGGGAGGGCTTCCAGGAGGAGGGGACACCTGAAGGACATTCCCATAGACTGTCAGTACGTCCAGGTGGGGAAGGTGGGATGGCTGTCCGACTGGCCCAGGACAGCCAAGTGAGCCCACATGCCAGGTGCTGGTCTGGGAGCAACAGGAGGCCCTGGGCTCCTCTGGGCTTTATATACCTCCGCTCTGGGGAGTGGTGGGAGCACACAGGCAGCCCTGGCCTGGGGGGCTGGGGACCGGGGCGCTGGGGCTAAGCCAGTGCATCTTGAGATCAGACATCCTGGGTGCTTGGGTTGCTCTGTGATGCCCGTCTGGTGGCTTGGCCACTCTGTGCCTGTACGTTTGAGAAGTGGGCTGTACCCGCGTGACGGCGAGGGGGGCTGTGGTTTGCAAGTGAGCAGGCAGGCCTTGTGAGCCGGTCCAGGTGTTGTTGCCGGCGTTCTCTGCCTTCGCTGTGCACCTGCTAGGGGGGCCGGGGCTGCCTCCCTCAGTGCCAGATTGGGAGAGGCCTGAAGGGGAAATCACTATCACTTTGGTACCCTCTAGCCCACCCCGACACCGGGATCACACGAATGAGGGCCTTTGGGTGAATGCAGGGAGTGTCAGCGGGGGCTGGAACCCATTTCTTGGGGTCTTCACCTGGGTATGCCCAGCCTGTCTCCTGTCATTGGGATCCCTCCCACCCTACTCCTTTGTCCTCTGGCAAACTCCTTATCTCAGGCATCACCTCCTCTGGGAAGTCTCCACTGATTGTCCTCTCCATGTTGGCTTTCTGGTACCTGGTTTCACATCTGTCTCCCCCACCACTAGCCCCTCCCCACAGCTTGCCTCCCCTTGCCCCCTGCCTGGGTCACCTTCTCTCCTTACCACTTACCTCATTCCAAGGCAGCCTCATTTCTCCTCCTCCAGGAAGCCCTCCCTGAGCTCCCTAGTCTGCGGAATGCCTTTATTTCTCAGCCTTGAGGTTGCAGCCAGGGCCCTGTGCCTTTCCTGGTGGCTGCCCCAGAGGGTCAAGGCCCTTAGTCCTGAAGCACAGGTCCCAAAGGCCCATATGGGGGGTCACAGTCCACTAGGGGCCACAGACCCCATCCCTGAGGCCCTATGTCTTCTGCATCTCGGAAGCTGCCGAGGAACCTGCAGTGAGGGGACTGGCCACCTGCTGTCCTGGGGCACACAGCGGTGATGAGGCAGACACTCGGCCACGGCCTGGCTCTGGGCCACGGCTCCCTTGCCACAGCCAGGGCAGCCCCCCAAAAGGCTCCTGGCATGTTCTGGTTTTCCCAGTGAGGAGTGTTCCGGTCAGGCCGTGGGGGGCTCTCTGCTCTTCACAGGACGCAGCGCACCCGAGTCCTACCCACCCCCTGCAGGTACGAGGCTCACGTGGCCCATGAGAGCACATTTTTCCAATGAGCACCCCAGGGTCGGGAGGTGAGGTTCCAAGTCCATGGTCGCAGGGCGGTCGTGGGTCCAGGCCCAGGACCCCACTCAGCCTTGACGTTCTCCCGGCACCATGTGCCCCGTGCTGCCCGAGCACATTTACACCCCCCCCTCCCCGTGAGACTGGCTTGGTGGCCCGCAGAGCCCTAGACAGATGACACGGAATGATGGATTCCAGGCCTTGGCGCCAGCCTCCAGAGGGAGGAAGGGAATCATTCATGCTGTCAGGGAAGGCCGTTCCAAGGAGGCCGTGGCTCCCTGGGGAGGTGGAGGGGCACCCCACCCCACTTGGCCCGAAAGGGGCCTCCTCCTCGAGGGACAGGGCACCTTGGGGGCCGCGGTGACCTTTTCTGCTCCAGGGCCAGGGGCTGGTTCATGCATCTTTTCTCTCTAGGATGCCTCCAGCCAGGAAGGAGTGATTTGGGTGGCAGGGCAGGGATGACCTTGCTCATGGCTCAGTTAGAAAACCTGAGGCCCGAGGAGAAAGTTAGGAAATGTCAGGGCCCATCAGGACCTTGGTCCCTTCACTCTTGCTTCTGTTTGGCCAAACCAAGGGCTGCCGATGACGAGCCCCAGAGCTGCCCTGGGCTACCCTCTTAAGTGGGCGGGGAAGGCCATGTCTCCCAGGAAAGGAGCCCAGCGGTGGGAGCTGAGCCTGCCCTTCCAATGCTTAGCAGTGGCCCCTGCAGCAGCTGTGTGTCTATCCCAGGGGTGGGCCGGCCTGCGGCGAGGGCCTCCTACAGGTGGACCGGTTTCTTCCCAACGTGGACGTCTGTTGTCATGCCCACTTCACAGATGGCAACACTGAGGCTCAGGTGTTTGTGTTGCTGTCACACAGCAGGCAGGAGTTGGAGCCGGTGCCCAGCCCCCCTCCCACCCCAGGATGGGGAGGGGGCGTTCAAGGGCCTGGGAGACGGAGGGGGAGCAGCAGGGCGGCGGGCTCCTGGGCTGTGTGCAGGGAGTATGTATGGGCTCGGAGGGCTGGAGGCAGAGACGAAGTTCTCGTGGACACTGATTTCATCTGGGAAAACCGTACCGAGCCTCACCTTTAGAGTCTGAGAGCCTAACATGTGACCTGAAGTCGCAGAGTCTGCAGCTGGGGAGCCGAGCCTGGGACCTGGCTCTGTGTGACTGCAGGCACACTCCCCCCACCATCCTGCACCTTCCCGCCTCACCCCCTGCAGCCCCCCTCCAAGGTGCCCACAGACCCGGGCGAGAGGGGAGGGAGCAGGTGGCGGCTCTGCCCTCGGCCACCGGCTCGCGGACCCTGGAGCGGCCCACTCCTTCCTGCCGCAGAGCAGGAGCCATGGCTCTCGCTCAGCTAATTATGTGGAAAATTGGAAGAAATTGCACGAGCCTTGGTGGGAAATGAGGTCAGGGCTGAAGGTTATCGGAGCAGCGACGTGGCTGCCTGGCCAGCCTCCCCCGAGGCTCCCGGCCCCCCGCCTGAGGCTGAGCACAGCCCAGGCCCCCTCCCCACCCCAGAGCCAAGGCTCTCAGGAAATGGGGGTGCAGCGGGCAGCTCTCCTCCCCCAACCCCAGAGGATCACCCAGTCTTTAGAAATCCAGAAGCAAAGTGGACCAGCCTCCCCTCCCCTTCCGCTCCCCCACCGAGTCCCCTCAGTGCTCCTCAGGGATGCTCCCCATTGTGGAGGGGGCGCTGGGGCGCTGGGCCGCAGAGGGTTTGCCCTGGGTGATCAGGGACACTGCTGGGGGCCAGCAGGAACCCCAGGTGGAGGGGATGGAGAGGTGCATGTGTGGGCAGGTGTGTGTACGGGATCAAGCCAGACTCCTCAGCCCTGCCCCCCAAGCTTGTGTTTCTGCTCTCCAGCACCCAGGTCAGCGGATGTTTACTGAGCACCCCCCATGGGCCAGGCATAGACTTGCCTTCCTCCGTGGTGACCCTTCTTCCGTTTGCTCCCACACATCCATGTTTTCCTGGACCCCAGAGTCACTCCCACTGTTGACCTATTTCTACTCACCCTTAAGAACCTTCTGTGAGGGGCCACCCCTCGGCCAGCCAGTGCCCCACATTGCTACACTCTAGGGCACAAGAGGCAGCCCCCTGGGCTGGTTACCCCGGGCCAGTGGAGCTGGATGCCTAGGTCCAACCCTGCTCTGCCACAGACTAGCCAGTGACCTTGGCTGAATTGCCTGCCCGAGCCTCGGTTTCTCCATCTGTGAAATGGGGATACTGGAGGTGCCCACCTCAAAATTAAATGAATAATTCATAGATAGAGCTTGCTTTGCTGCCAGACCTGTCAAGGTCCGTCATTGGTGGGAGGAGGGGGTGGTTTTTCTTTGCCACCCCAGCCCCCCAGCCCCCAAACAGCCCTGTCCCCAGCTGTGGTGCTTGCCCAGTGCTGGTGGGTTGTCCGTTCCAGGGCCCAGGACCAGCTGTTCTCTGGGGACGGACGGGTCATCCCTCCTCTTGTCCCTGAGCCTCTGGTGCCAGCACAGGTGTGGCTGGAAGGGGCACAGAGGCCAGAGGTGCCCAATGTTCCACTAACCATGCCCCAGGCCCTCCTGACAGTCAGGATGGTAATAACAAGCATCCTGGCATGACTGCCATACGGGACTGCAGAGTCCTGCCTTCCCCATGCGTGGGACCGTATTGGGGAGCAATGTGGGCAGTGGGGCTCATTGTTCCAGAGGGAGTCATTTCAGGAGCTTCCAACCTCTTAGGATAAAGGACAGGCTTTATAGGCATCCAGGGTCCAGGATCAGAGTGAGTTCTTGGCGCTGGCTGAGGCTCTGCTGCCATTAGGGTCTTGGGGTGCAGCTGTCACCGGAGCCCCCCAGGTCATGGACAGCTCACCCACCAGTGCAGCCTCAGCGGGAGGGGTCCAGCGGTCCCAGTCTGTGTCCGTCGTGGGGGACCAGGGCGTTTCCCCTTCCAGAAGGACCGCGACTGCCCCCGTGTCTACGTTCCTGGGTGAGGACCCATGAGCCACCACTCTTTGGGGAACACTACGGGCCCCCCTACTCTCTCTAAAGCTGCCCAGATTCAGGGTCTAAAAGACAGGACCCACTTCTACCCTGGGTAGGTGAGAAGGGTCTGATCTTATTTTATTTTTTATTTTATTTTATTTTATGTGTTCATTTGAGAGAGCAAACAAGGGGGTGGGGAGCAGAGGGGGAGTGACTCGCAGACTCTGCACCGAGCACAGAGTTCAGTATGGGGCTTGAGCTCCCCACCCTGAGAGCAGGACCTGGGCTGAAACTAAGAGTCAGACGTTTAACCCACTGTGCCACCCACATGCCCCAACGGGAGGGATCTGATTTTAATGACGAAGGCACGGGATGGGCAGGAGAAGAGCAGGTGGCAGAAAGTACAAAAAGAGGGAAAAGCAGACCTTGACGTCCTCTGCACCAAGGGCTTCCCACACAGGGGCAAGGCACGAGCCCCATTTTATGGGTGGGGAAACCGAGGGCGGGGTTCAGAAACTTGCCCCAGGCCATGCTGAAACCGCCATTTTCTCTTCATCACCACGCTATTTAATGTGGAGGTTGAGGGATGAAAACAAATGAGCTGCCCCCACCTCCAGTTTCCTCCTGATTGAGAGGTGGAGGCCTCCCAAGGGGCGGCGGTCCCCCCCCTTGCTCGCCGACCTTCCCCCGGGAGCATCCCACGTCCTTCCTCGGTGTCCCGACATGGTGAGACGCTTGCCCCCAGCGGCATCAGAGGCTGGCTGGGAGGTGGGCGTAATTAACTTGTAGCACACAGACCATGACAGGCTGTCATCTGTGTCGGGCTCCGGGTGGGAGTGCACCTGCTAGTGTGTGTGTGTGTGTGTGTGCACGTGTGTGTTCTCTCCCTCGTGTTTTGTGGAGATGACAAACAGTCTTTCCTGATGAGGGAGGTCTGCACAGACTCAGGGCAGGTGGCATGCAGGGCTGGGAGCCTGGACAGAACAGGGCACTGCTGACTCTCAAGAGCTTCCCCCCCAGCTCTGCCTGCCCGGGCCCTCCCCTGCCCACCTTCTCACCCCAGCCCTGGGGAAAGCCTCCCAGTGCCCCCGAAAAGCAGCCAGAGTGCCCTGTGCTGTCCTCTCAGCAGCCGGTTTCCCCTGGGGTCTTGGGGCGGGAAGTGGTGCTGTGGGCCGGGGACCCATACTTCGGTTGCACATAGTGCGCCCCTGACTGAGCAGCATCTGGGGCAGCACAACCCAGAGCTGCATTCTGAGGACCCCGCTGAAGGCTTTTGGAACTGCCAGCCCCTTTTGCAGGTGTGAAGACCGAGGCCCAGAGAAGGCAAGTGACTTGTCCCAGGCTGCACAGCTGGTGGAGCTGGCACCCAGCCTTGCATCCGGGGGACCCCAGCCCCATGCTTTCCTGTGCTGCTGCCCGTGGCCTTCTACTCAGGGCAGGTCTTCCTTCTCTGGAGTCACGGTGGCCACCGTGGACCAGACAGGGGCTCAGGAGTGACCTTCCTGGGCCACCAGCACCCGAGCAGACTCAGGGACTCCAGCCCCTTGCCCTGCCTGTGGCCGCATATTTGCATGGTGTGTGCAGGTGATGGAGGCTGGCCTGGGGCCTCCTCCCTCCAGGGCTGTCCCAGCCAGGGCAGCCACCAGCCGCTCCCCCACAGGCGTCATTCAGAAACCCGGGTTGACGGACCCTCTCCTCTCGGTGTCCTTTTCCTCCTGGGCCGTTGGTCTTGGTGACATCAGGGTTTCGCCCCCTCGGCGCAGGTGACACTCTGAGGACACGGCTCACGTGGATGCCGAGCACAGCGAGCTCCAGACGCGACGGTAGCCAGAGGTGGATTTTTCCATTTGCATCTTCTTTTCAGATATTTTCAGAATCTGGAAACAATTAAAGCAGCCCAGTGGGGGCCGATTTTATTAAATCAAAGCTCGCAGGCTGTTGTGTTTCTTGGATTGATGCTGCCCTGGGCCGGCTGCTTTGTTAATGCTCCGTCCTGCGTGAGGCCTCGAAGGGAACTCCAGCCAGAGGGGGGGAAAAATCCATTTAATAATCCTCGGAAGCCCGGCTCCCGCAAGCTGCGGGGAACGTCGCCCTGGGTGTTTCTGGGGTGGGAGAGGTTCTGCGTGAGGTCCTGCCATCGGCTCCAGAAAGGGCAGTTTCTAAATGGGCCTGTCTGCAGCCCGAGACAGCCCATCCATCCGGGCTCGCCAGGCAGGAAGGGATGGAATCAGGCAGCGCCCTGTGCCGCCAGCAGACACGCCTGGCCTCGGGTTCCCCCCACCTTGTGGCCACCCTGCCGGCTTCCGATTCTTTGTTTCTTAGCCGGAGCCCTTCCTGGGTCCCCTCCCCCTTACCAGTTCGTCCCACATGCCCACCTTCCAACAGCCTGTCCCTGAACGGGTGTGTCTTCTCCGTGCCTCTGGGGCCTCCCACAGCACACGGGGTCTGTCACAGGGGCAGGACAGCTGGAATTGGTGTATAAACGCCCCAGCTCCCGCCTGCCCGAGAACTGCTGAGCCTGTCTTCACAGGGCTTCCCAGAGCACCCTGCCGGGTGAGCAGAGCTGGGGGTGGGGGGGCCCTTCTCAGTGTGGCTCTTCTCTACGGCTGTCCTTCCTTCCCCTGCCTCCCTCCCTCCGTCCCGCCATCCCTGTGACACCTCTGTCACACAAAGGGTTTGCCGGGGTCCTGGCTTCTGTGTGCTCCTGGAGTCTGCCCTGGGGACTCAAGGTCCTGGGAGCTGGTGGCCAAGTAGCACCGTTGTTATTGGCATTGGCAGTCTTTAGGAGGGAAAAGGAGAGGCATCCATCCCTAAAGCCTGGGACCTCTGCCCGGGGAAGGGAGTAACTGGCTGACGAGCCCTTTACAGTTTAGAGATGGCTTACCTGTTGCCGTGGGTCTCGGGACTCCATCTTTTCGCCTGTCCCAAGAAGCAGGTAGGGCTGGGAGAACCAGGCCGAGCTTGAAGCTGGAAACAGGAGCTCAGGGAGGCTGGGGGGCCTGCAGGGTCAGAGGCCAACGAGGGGTTTTCCGACCCCGTACCCCCCTTCCCACTGTCTTGGCTGCCTGGGACAGAGACCACGTGGGGAGGGCAGCCTTGCCTAGAGGGAAGGGAGCAGGGGCCTGGGGGTCGGGGGGCCATTTCTGGGTCCCATTCTGGTGAAGATGGACCTCAGTCTAGGGAAGCAGGTGGAGGTCTCCAGGGCGGGGGAGGGGGGACCTCGGGAATCCCTGTGGTGCCCTAGTAAGCACACCCCCCACCTCAACCCTCCCGTCTGAAGGAGGCTGCTCCCGGGGCTCTGTCGGAGGCTGGTCTGTGATGTGGGCCGCCACCAGCCTGGCACGGGCGCCCAGGGGGCCGGGGAGTGCCAGGCTCTCCTTTCCTACGTGGCTGGGCCGCCGGGTTGGAGGGTGGGCTCCGTGAGCTCCAGGGGAACGCTTGTGCAGGCTTCCAGCATGGGCCCATCTGTGGGGCTCACCTGTGACAGCTTCTGTTTCTTCCCGGGTTGAGCTCTACCGTTCCTGCTGCGTCCTGGATGGTCTTGAGCACTTTCCACTTGCCTAGAAAACTGTCCGTTTTCAGTGAGGTCTTGCTCCAGGCTGCCGCTCCATGGTGCGTGGTGTTCGGTAAACCCCCTGGGCACCTGCCAGGTTGGGGCCTGCCCCCCCCTCCTGTCCCCCGACCCGGCGGCCCCGGGTACCTGGCACCTTCCTTGAGAAGCGGCGCAGGCTGAGAGCGGGCGCTGCGGGAGGGCCTCGCAGAGGAGCAGGAAGAGAACCTCCTGGCGCCATCCATGCTCTGGGATCTCCGCTCCCGTGCGGGCCGGAATGGAAGCCAGGCCTGGCTGGGGGTTGGCACAAGGACAGCCTGGATGTGAAAAGGGCCCGCTGCGGGGTCCTGCGGTCCTCAGAGCCAGAGAGGGCCACAGGCCGGGCCCCAGTGTCGTCGTTTCCAACCTGGGGTGGCCACCGCCCTGGGCCCTCCTCTCTAACCTGGGGTGATGGTCGGCAGCTGCACAGAACGAGGGAGGGGAAAGGGGCCATCACCGCTCAGTGAGGTGGGAAAGGTGATTTTTCCTCTGTGTAACTGACCGGTACACACACGTTCACAGCAGCAGGAATCCCAGTAGCCAAAAGGTAGACTCAGCCCCAATGTCCGCCCTCGAGCGTTAGAATGGGGCCCGGCCATCCTGTGGAATAGTCCTCGGCCATAAAAACGAAGTAGAGTGTTGGCACAGGCTCCGCTGTGGATGGACCCTGGAAACAGGGCGCGAGGGACAGAAGCCAGTCCCAAAAGGCCACACGTGTGAGATCCCATGCATAGAAACGTCCAGGATAGGCAAATCCGTGGAGACAGAAGGCAAGTTAGCGGTTGCCGGGGGCCAAGGGGGAGGACAGGGAGCGAGCGCTGATGGGAACGGGGCCTCTGAGGTGACAGAGATCACAACCCGCGGGATGTAATAAATCCCACCGAATCGTTTAAACTGCTTACCGTGTTCAGATTGGTCTCGTGCGTGTGTAGATTGGTGCGTTCGGCGACCCGTGTCCGTGATGGCCGCGGGGGCGCTCCGTGGCTCGGCCCTGTAGGTTTGTGACCCGGGGTTCCAGCACTGTGCACTTGGCCCTGTGCGGGGTTTCAGAAGTGCCCTACGGACACCCACAGCATCCCTGTCCTCTGTGCACACGGGGACGGTAGGAGGCTGAGGGTCAGTCGTGCCGATGGGACTCGGGACCCATGCGCCCCTCTTGCCTGCCGAGGGAACTGAACCCAGAGCTGGTCTGGCTGAGCCCGTGCCTGGCACCTGCCCCTTCTGGAGTTCACAGGGGAGATGAGGCTTTCCCCAGCTTCCCCATCAGCAGCCTCCAGGATCCAAGTGTCCCTAATGATAGCCTCTTGGCAGCCCCTGTCCCACGCTGGGAGGCTGTCAGGAGCGAGAGTCCACACGTGGTCCTGCCGGGCTGGCCACAGAGCCCGGCGCGGAAATGCCAGCCAGCGGCCGACACGGACCAGGGCCTGGTCTGGCTCCACCTCCAGGCACAGGAGGACTCCAGAGGGCACAACCTCGGGAGCGGGGAGGAGGATGGGCGGTTCCCTGCCAGCGCAGCCGGCCGAGCCCCCGCAGTCCGGCTCCCCAGCGCTGAAGGAGGGCCAGACGGGAAAGCCGTGTGGAAGGCGGGCAGGGGGAAAGCCGGGGCTGGCGGCGTTGAGAGAGCGATGGCCTGGAAGCGGGGCAGTGGGACCTCCGGGCGCTGAGGGCCTAGTCCCCCCCCAGGCACTGGCAGGGGGCATCTCCAGGGAAGGACATGGGCGTGAGTCTAGGGCTGGCTCACCGGACTCACGGTAAACATCCCCTGAGTGTGAGACACACCAGCGAAAGAAGAGAAGGTTCCGGAGCCACACCTAGCATTCTACCCCCAGAGCCGCGGGGGCAAGGGTGGATCCTGTGGGTCTGTTCTGGTGTCGAGCCAGTCAGGGCCTGGGGACCCCAGAGGTCCAGCGTGGGTACTTTAAGGTCATGCCCCTGCCCAGGCCCCAGACCCAGGTGGCCATCGAGCCAAGGTCACGCTGGGGTGCTGGGCCCCGCGCCCCCAGCAGATGGCGCCCTTGGCCTGGGCAGGAAAGGGGCTCGCTGGGACCAGGCACGTGCTGAGCAGCCCTGCCTGCCTGCCTGCCAGCCGCCCTCTGGTCCCCATTTATATCTGCACTGATGGGGGCAAGGCCTCACGCAGGCCCTCCCCCAGCTCCTGCACGGCTGTGGGCAAAGCCACGCGGGGCACTTCCTAAGTCCCTGGCCCTCAGGGAGCACATTCCCGTCATGGGCGTGTTTCCTGCCTCAGGGGGTGGGGAGCTGGTGGGTAATCGAGCCGTCCACCAGCACAGCACCCGGCGGGTAGCCTGGCACAGAGAAGGTAGTCCTCACTATTAGACTGCCTTGGCACGGCTCCCCACCTTTGGGATGAGGAAACTGAAGCCCAGAGAGGTTGAGTCACTTGCCCAGAGTCACACAGCAGGGAGGACTAAGGCAGACCAGTTGTCTTACCTCGTACGGCGGCCGGAAGACCCTTCTGGTGGCTGCTGGCTTTTCGCTTGCTGTCTGAACACCTTACAGGACTCTTCTCAAAGGAAGAAACTGAGGCAGGACGACCTAAAGAAGGTGGCTCGGGAGACTCAGAACTGCTCTGTGTCCAGGAAGTCGGAGTCAGAGCGAGGCTGGGGTGGAGTCATTCATTCAGCCGACAGTTTTCTGAGCACCTGCGGGGTGCCCCGACACCCCTGCGGCAACACAGACGTTATCGAAACCAGTAGCCCCGTGGCAGGCCGTGCAGGAGACGGCCCAGGGCCTCCAGCAGTGCTGAGCATACCTGGTTCAGAGAGGGCTGTAGGGCCAAGGAGGCCCCCGGGGGCTGGCAGGGAGGGCTGACCGGAGGCGACCGGCCAGGAAGAGGGTGGGACGTGCAGGTGTGTGTGCAGGGGAGGGTGTGCAGCTGGGGGAGATCTCAGGTGACCCCAGGACTTCCTGCTGCTGAGCGTGGGTTGGGGATGGCCAGTGGTTCCCTCTGGGCCTCCTCCTCCCCATGGGACAGCAGGTCCCCAGTGGCCAGGCTCTGCACACAGAGGGGACATTGGGTCCCGGGGGCCGTCCCTGTGTGCAGAGGGGACACGGGAAGTAAAACAGCAGCTTGGGGGGCTTTGCCGGCTCGGTTCGGGGGAGGCATGATACTGGCCGCAGTTGCTCTAGTGGCCCGTTTAAGCCCCCCAGCAACCCCGTAAGAAGGGTCTTTCTCATCACCCCGTCTTACAGATGACGGAACTGAGCAGAGAGGGGTCCAGGTCTCTGGGCCAAAGTGCAGGATCTGATTCCAAGCAAGTGAGGGGCCCTCCTGAGCTCACCCTCCATGGGGAGCCCTCCTCCGCCCCCAGGCTCTGCGGGTCTTGGCCCGAGACCCGCTCTTCTTGCTGGGGAGCCTTGGTGGTCTTCGTCTGCTTCGCGGGCAAGAGGCCTCACCGGCTGCTCCGAAGCTGTGATTGGTTTTCGTCTCCTTGTTCTCCGTTGGCTTTCTTAGATAGAAGTGATACTGCCCTGGATAGCGCAAATTTTTTTTTAATCAGTTCATCTTGGACTGACTTATGCTTCTTCTAGGAGCGTGATTATACTTTCTGTTAGTTTATCTGTTTATATATTTTCGAATGTCTTGGGGGTGTTTTTACCCCCAGTTTTTTAGAGGGCAAATGACGTGTTACGTCACAGTGCACGAGAGGTGTCCGGGGCCTGGCTCACTCCTCCGGCTTGGGTGTTGAGCACTGTGAGTAAGAGGTGAGAAAACTGTGGGGCGGGAAGCAGGAAGCCTATGGTCTGAGCCCCCGGGGAGGGGACCCGTGCCTCCCTGTTCTCAGGAATGAAATCCCTTCTGGCAGTCCGCCTGCAGACAGCCCCACCGCCTTACTTTCTCACCTGTAACGGTGTCCCTGCCACTTCCCGGGTTGTTGGGGAGCAACAGAGCCCCACATCTAGATGCCTGGGAGTCTGCCAAGAGCTGTGCTGGCATTGGAGGTGGGTGTTTCTGAGCCCCAACTTGCCTCGTGTTCACTCATGTCCCTGAGACTCTCCCTCGCCTGCCCACGTTAGGGAAATTTCGAGAAAAGCCCCTTTCCTGAACACTGTGTCAGAGCTAATGTCAAGGGGGGGAGGTGGGGGCTTTCATTGGCCGGGACTGTTAGCCAGGGGGATGCCCTGTGTTAAGCTCAGGTGTGTGATTCTGGGAGCCATTGGATTTCTGCACCTGCAGAGTTGCGGGGGGGCAGCTGAGCCTGCGTGGGCCCGCGAGTACTCTTCCCCCCAAAGGTTTGCTGAAGTCAGCGCCTCCGTTGGCAGTTTCCCCAGAGCTAGGTCCGCACCGCTAGTCCCCAGGCCTGTGTTATTTCGGAGCCGATGGAGCCAGCCCTGGGAGGCTGGGCTTCCTGCGGGTGGAGCGCCAGCCTCAGGGCCAGGAATCCCGGGCTTTGGGGAGTGGGCACCCGGCTCCTGCTCCGGCCTGCCTGGTGACCTTGAGCAAATCGCTCACCGGGCCAGGAGGCCTCTGTGCTCAAGATCCCCCCAGCACAGGGAAGCTCTCCACCAGTGAGGGGTCACCTTCCAAGCCAAGGACTCCCGTGATCTCTTTTCCCATGTTGTTCCGGCAAACTCTTATCGTTCATTTAGAAAACCTCCCCATGGCTTCCTTTTCCCAGTCTCAGAGCACTCTGAGGATACTGTCCTGTGTGACTCTTTCTGGCTTCTCTAGAAAACCAGTGCAGGAGAAGCAGAGGGAGCCGGGGACAAGATGAAGGTCCCGGGGGCCACACTGGGGAGGCCCAGTTTGGCTCCCCAAGCCCGGGTCTCCATGTCCTGGGGTTGCCTGCCCAGCTCATCCCACCTGAGCTGGCTCCAGCATCCAGGCCAGGTGAGGGCTCACGTGGGGGTGGCCCGAACCAGGTGGGAGAGCCGGGCCAGATGCCCTTGCTGCACCCTTGTCCACGGTGGGATGCGGGGAAGTTTGGGAAGAGCGACTGTGCCCTCCCTGAAGTTATGTAAGTCAAGACCTAGAAAGGTGAAGAAGCAAATAAGCCCACAGTGCTTTCAGCACAAGCACCATTAAGCGTTCGAGAGGCAGAGTATCTTAACGGGCCAGCAGTCCTGAGCCTCGTGGGGCGGTGGGGGACACATCCGAGGCCCGGAGCAGCCAGGGGACTTCTCCGAGGTCGTGAATTCCTGACAGCAGGCAGGCAAGGCTGCTTCTTCCTGGAGCAGCCCTGGGTGGCATGTTCCCGCCCCCCGAGCTGGGCCTCCGAGCCTCTCAAAGCTGTTCAGTTAATTAACCCTCCCAGCACCTCTCCAGAGGAGATAATTATTACTCATATCCCCTCTGTAGGTGGTTAAACCGAGGCCCACAGGGTTGAGCGAGTGGATTAAATGCCCGACGGAGAAGTTACCCTGCATCGGGGCTCTGTCTAACCTGCCTCTTAATTAGTCCGGGCTCCTGGCTACACCCCATTTCCGAGAGTCCGATGTTGTCTCGTTTCAAAAGCCACGCTCCCAAAAAAGAAAATCCCAGAAGAGCGTGAAGCTCACGCCCCATCTGGCCTGCAGTGGGGCTCCCGTGGGCGTGGCTGTCGGGGAGACAGTTACTTCCCAAGGGCCCCCCGACTCTGGGGGACGTCCTGGGACAGGAGGACGGAGAAGGAGGTGCATGAGGCTGGCATGCCGAGCCTCTTGGCCTCTGTCTTGCTTTCGGGAGGCTTAGGAGCAGCCCTGCATAGATTCGCCTTGCCTCAGTCAGCCCCAATCACCATGACGTCCACAGGACTTTTTAGCCAAGAATCACGGGGTCCCCGGGGTCAGCCACCCCACATTCAGAGGGCCCACATCCCTCGGGGCCTCAGGGACTGAATGGGCCCCGTAGAGGATCTTGGGCAACACAAACATCAGGGCTCTTGGCCACGGTCTGTTTTCACTACCTCTATATAGCCCACCTGCCTCCCACTTTCTCACTCCAAGTTTGTGGAAGTTGCTTTAGCCAAAAAGCCTGTCCTTGTGTCTTATGGGGACCCACGGTGTGTACAGACCCGGGTTATGGCTGCAAATCCAAGACCACTGAATGTCTGAGTCAGAAGGGACTAGAGAAGTGACTGGGTAGCCAATTGGTTTGATGACGAGGACACCGAGCCCCCAGAGGAACAGGGCTTGGACAGTGCACATTGCTGGTAACTGGGCAGGAAGGGGAGGGCCACCAAGGCTCTTGTTTCCCTAGGAGAATCTTTATTGTGAATTGTGAGTTTTCTTTTTCTGTTCGTAATTTTGTATGTTTTCTATATTGTTACTTACCAGATAAGGTCTAGTTTCGTGATTAATTTGGATAATTCAATGCTGTATTAATATCTAATGCCACATAACTAATTACCCCGGCCCGAAGCTTAGTGGCTTAAAACCACATTGACTATCTCTCATGGTTTCTGTGGGCTGGGACTTCCGAAGTGGCCTCACAGGGCCATTCAGACCCAGGGTTCTCGGGTCTGGCATCGTCTGCAGGCTGGCTTGGGGCAGAATGATGAGCTTTGGAAGTGGTACCCTCACATGGCGGGCGGGTGGGGTCCTGTCTCATGGCAGGTCCCTCCACTGGGCTGCTTGAGTGACCTCACCATGGTCAGCAGCTCAGGAGAGCATGGTGGAAGGGGTGACACCTCTGAGAGCCTAGTCTTAGATGTCACTGCTATCCCTTTGTCCGGTTTCACCGGCCACGCAAGCCCCCCTTGCCTCGATAGGCCTCCAGCGCCCCATCCTTACTCTGTCCCTAACCAAGTGCTGAGCTGGCAGAAGCTGAAAACCCTTCTGGGGGTGGGGGTGGGGGGGCTGAGAAGCCAGAGCTGAGTGGGTGACAGCCCCTTGAGTCCCGGTCCCACCTGAATCCCAGCCAGCTCTCTCCTTTTGACTTACGGAGCTAGTCCTGATGATGAGGGCACACATTTTTACTCAACGCTTGCTCTACCTTGGGCAAAGGGGCAGCCGAGGGCCCCAGTGAGCACCCCATCAAGCAGGCTGGTGCCGAGTCCTGGGGTGCCCTCCTTGGGGCCGAACTGCCGATCCCCGGCCAGGAGATCTTCCTGGCACTATGCCACCACTCCGGGCCTGGGGATGGAAGCAAGAGCAGCCCAGCGGGGCTGGTGGAAAGGCTGGGTCCTGTGTCCAGACCCCCCCTAAGCATATGAGCTCCTTTAATCCTCAGATGGCCCCTGGGGAGTGGGTGGAGAAACTGATGCTCAGAGAAGTTAAGTCACTTGCCTGAGACCACACAGCTAGGAGAGGTGGACCTGGGATTTCGATGCGGGCACCGTGGCTCGAGTTCCTCCTCTCACCCCCTGGGCCTTGTGCCCCTGCTGCCGGGTGGTCCATCTCTGCCCCTCTGCGCCTCCGTTTCCTGCGGAAGTAAAGTGGATCAAGGCTGGGGAGAGGGGTTTGGGCAAGCCCGCAACGTCTCCAGGCCCCCCCCGGCAGCCCTGGGCCTGCCCTCGGCGGTGGCCTTCCTCCCCAGACAGCTGCCCGCCAGCCCTCAGAAGCACGCCGTTCTGCTTTTGAGATGCCCCGGCTCCGAAGGCCCTGCGGGTCAGGAGGCCGGGAGCCCTGAGAGTCTGCCCCACGGGTCTTGCTTTAGCTGTAGCTGCGGGACGACTCCTGGCATGTAATCACAGCGTGCGGCACAGGGACAAAGAACATGACAGCAGAGAACGATCAGACAGGGAGGAGGCGGGAGAGGGCAGAGTGGGCGGGAGCCGGGCCAGAGCCTCCGCTGACATCCACTCAGCGTACGCAGGGAGGGTGGCGGGGAGGCCTGCCCCGTGCCCTCCCCTCTGCTCCTGCCCAGATGCCTGAGCTCCAGGTGGCACCACCGTCCAGGCCCCCAGGACTCTGCGCTTCCAGCGCCCGGCCGTGGTTGTCCTGTCCACCACTGAAGGGATTTGCTGGGTTGACGATTCTCAGGAACTCGGGGTGGGTGGAGCGTGGCACCGGCGAGGGGGAGGTGGGGTTCTACTAACAGGGAGTGAATGCAGCCGGGGGCATCGTGGCCCGTGGCCTGCTGGGTTCCTCAGGGCAGGAGGGACAGTTGCGAAAACTGGGGCCCACGGAACCCGGGAGGGAAGGCTGGCCAATGCCGGCAGAGGGCTGGCGTCCACGGCCACGAGGCCACCTGCCGGGCTGCGTTCCCCGTGGCTGCTCACAGACCTCAGCCCGCAGGTGGGACAGGCATGACGGAGGGGCCCGCTTTGTGGGATCTGGGCTCTCTCTTTGCATTCGCTCTAGAGTAACAGACCAGAGTTTGAAGACCTTTGTGAACGTGGAGGGAATGGTAAAAACAGAATTCTCGTGGGCAGGCAGCTCGGTAGCCCCTGATTGGGGCAGGAATCATCTGTGGGTGCCACACTGGGTGGGCAGAAACGGGGTGTTCACATCACAGAGTCTGTCCGCAAGATCCTTGTTGATTTCGGCGGGGGGCGGTGGTCACTTTGGACCAGGCAGACGCCCTCTATGCCCAGTGATCAAAGTCACATCAGGCGGGTGTGACAGAGGACATCGCGGGCCCCCGGGATCGCACACCAGAGGACCCAGTGGCCCGACGTGGCCTGTTTGGTTAAACTCAGGAAGGTAGGTGCTTCTGGACATCCCTGAGTCTGCACCGGGAGGGGGTTTGGGCCCACCTTTTGCTGCTCGGCGCATCTGTGCCCCAGCAGGGTCCGGCTCCTGACCTAGAACGGAACCCGCACTGGGAGAAGACCCCTCCTGCCCCCTACACATGGGCAGGACCCAGAGAGGTCCAGAGCGCCTTCCCGGTTCAGGCGAGCTGTGGTTTTAATCCAGCTCAGACATCACAGGGAACCGTGTGGGGAAACGGAACGGCAGGGCGTGATCCCCAGGACAGACCAGAGGGCCCAAACCAGGGAGCCGGGGCCAGTTATCTGGGAGACGGGGTAGTTCTCTGGACTGTGGATGCAGAAAAGCCGAGTGCCCTGACTCGACCCAGATCCCCACCTCATGCAGAGCCGCTGAGCCCCCCGCCCTGGGTGCCCGGGAGCCGGTCAGCAGGCCCTGCTGTGAGAAACCGGCCCAGGTGGGGGGCTCCCCCATCGCCCCTGAGCTCATGCGAGGGAGAGCACAACAGCCCCTCGATATTTTCCAAGAAAAGTGCTCAGGAGGGTCAGCCCGCATGTTGGCATCCGTGCCTCGTCTCCTTGCCAAGTGACTCACTCGAAATGGGAACATTTATTTGAGGGAATAGTGCAACAACACAGCTCTGGAAAGTAAAACAGGCGAGTCTGCGTCCGCCTTCCTGGCCGGGACGTCATCTCCCCCCGAGTCGCTGCTGGCATCCCACCTCGCTGAGCTGGGGCGCCCGTGGGGGCGAGGCGGGCTTCCGAATGGTGGTCCCGCCCCTGGACGGACCCCCGCTCCTCGCCCCCGCCCCGTCTTGACAGTAGATCACCGTGGAGCGCCTGGCCCCGAAGCCTGGGTCCTGTTACCATAAATGAGGAGCAGGCGCGTCGGAACTATGATACTCGTCACGAGGAGTTCTCAGGCTTGCCAGGAATTATTTGGCGCCGCGTTAGCCGTCTATTAGTCCAAGCTCCCGACAGCGTCAGGCCGCATTGTGCGTGTGTCTGGGTGTGCGTGTTTCGGAGAGAGGAAGGACGGAGGGGCCATTGGAACATCTGTTCTGGTATCACTTGGGAAGTTTCAAGTCAGGCGAGTTTGTATGATCAACCAGAATGGGATGTTTTAGTCTCTGTGTAGGGAGTTAAAAAAAAAAAAAGATAGCGTGTTTCCCTTGTCCCATGTGTGGGACTTGGGGTCTCTGGGGGTCGGGGGCACCGGAGCAACCAGATCCCCTGGAAGAGAAGCGACTGCAAATGCCCTTCTCCCCAGACTAGAAGGGGCGGGGGCTGCAGGCTTGGGGGGGGTCCCCTCCCCTTTACCTCATCTGCACACTCGGCTCTCGACGCCTCTGGTCTCCCCCTGCGTCTCAGGGGACGGAGACAGCAGATGAGGGTTCTGCGGTGTCACTGAGAACTCTGGCTCGTGCGAGGGACCAGCTGGAGGCAAGCACTGGGGTCTGTTCGAGACAGATGGCTCTGTCAGATTTGGCTCCCGGAAACTGCAAGACAGGTGACACTTGGCGGGCGGCAGAGGCCTGGGCTCCCAGGGTGGCCTTGGGGGCCAACTCAGTGGGGCCCAGAGCAAACAAGAGAGTGGGGGGCCTACTGGCTGCCTGCACTTTACACCACCCACTCCAGGATTTTACAGGAGGACTTTGAAGCTCTGTGACTGCCCGTGACCTCACAGGGGCTCAGGAGACCTTTAGTGATGGGCCCACAGCTTTGGCCTAACCTCCTCCTCTTACTCGCTCTATTCTAGTTCATCTGGTCTCCTTGCTGTTCCTCCAACATGCCAGTCATGTTTCTACCCCAGGGCCTTTGCACGTACAGTTCTCTCTGCCTGGAATGCTCTTCCTCCTAGTGTCTTCATGGCTTGTTCCCTCACTTCCTCCATGTCTTTCCTGTTGTTACTTTCTCTATAGGGCTCTTCTTAACCACCCTATGTAAAGCGCCAGCCCCCAGCTTGCCAGCCCCCTGTCCCAAGTGTTATTTTCTTCTTCACATGTGTTGCTGACATGCAGGTTTTACTTGTTTGGTGTCTGTCTCCCCAACTCCACCGAGACCTGAGTCGGCTCCATAAGCCCTGGGCTGGCCCGTTCTGTTCATGTCTCCTGCCTGGAACAGTGCCTGGCACCCAGTAGACAATTACTAAGTATTTGTGGAAGGAAGAAATGCAGGTCAGGGAGAAGTAAGTGCTACCACTCCCTCTTCTTTGGCATTTAAAAAATGATGGAAGAGTTCTGAATTCGGAATTCTCTCCAGAATGTAGTCCGCGGGCAAGGGGAGCAAGAGTGACCTCATAGACGTCAGGTGAATGGGCAGAGCGCAGGACTGACCCTCCGCAGCCTGTGGGGACCGTGATGAAAACCTGAGGCGTCACACGGGAGACCCGAGAAAGTTCAGAGAGGTTTCTGATCTTAATCCTAACCCTGCCTGGGGGGAGACACCCCAGCACCCCTTGGAACAGCCGAGGTCGGAACGCAGTCTGCTCCTTAAGGGATTCCAGCTGGCTTCCCGGAGGAGGTGTCATTTGTGCTTGGATCAGTGCATTCTGGGGCGGGAGGCGTTTCAGTCCCAACACAGCTTGGGCGCTGGGAGGCCAGGCAGTCAGCGTCCACACAAAGCTCCCACCTTCAGAAAGTGGTGAGTGGGAGCTGCTCCCCTCTGCCAATGAGTGTGAGCCCTGACCTGGCAGAGCAGCGGTGAGGCCTGAGACTCTGCATTCCGCATCTGTCCCCGGGAAGGCTGACAAGGCCCACCCCGCTGGCCTCCATGTGCCCCTGGCTGCCCTTTAGAGCCACCTCCCAAAAACCTGATGCGCAGCTCCCTGTTTTTAACTGGTGTAGGCACTGGAGTGGAGTTCCATGAGCTTCCTGGCCATTTCCTACCGCCCGAGCACGCCTGGGCAGACAGCGGTGAAGTTGAGGGCCCCAAAGAGCGGAGCTGGGGAGGGACTGGGGTGCTAGAGATAGGAACGTGCAGGGCTAGTGGCGGGGACCCTGCTGGGCTCAGGGAGGCAGGGAGCTGCCCCTCAACTGGTGGAGGACGTGGCCAGTGGAGGTCCTGGGGAGGAGACTCGCTTCTGGCCATTAGCCCCTTATGGGTAATACCTGGAGATCCCGGTTTCATCCCAGGTGGTGCTGGGGAAACAGGATCGTGTGTGGGCACTGGGAACAGCACGGCTGGTGGGATGCAGCCTGCCTGAGTCGGGAGTCGGGAGGAAGCAGCTTCGTCACACTACAGGAACCCTTGTTCCTGCCCCGGAGCGGACCCATGCTCTGCGCTGACCCCAGCCCTGAGATTGGCCTCGGAAGGGAGCCCTGACCTCCTGTCTCATGGGCCGGCCAGGGCACTCTGGGAAGAAAGGAAACACGCTGTGTGATTCAAAACATCCCTCGGGGCTTACGGCACCAATGCTGCTGTCCCCTCCCGAGAGGGACCCTGGTCTGGTGACCCAGCCAACCCCACAGGCCTCCTCTCCTTCCATGACCACGAGTCCTCAGCCCAGAAGGTACTCCTCTTTCGGGAGGTCGGGGAATTGGTTTCTGGAAACAACCAGCAGCGGTTGCCAGTGAGCTGGGAACAGACCGGGTTGTTGGTGCCACGTGCAGGAAAGCCGAGTGAGGCTCCTCCTCTGGGGTGATCCCCAAACCAGCTCCCAACGCAGAACCCAAAGATGAAATGCCAAAAGTGGTGGGAGAGGCCCTGGTAGGGCAGACGGTCCACGAGCCTCAAGTGGAGGGAGCTTGGCCGGGGACGAGGCCGTCTGGGGCTGGGGCTGGGCCACGCGCCCAGCACATCTCCCTCACCCTCCTGACTCCGGATCCCGAGGGCTTTCTCATCCCAGGGTTGGCCTGATGAGGGCCTAGGCCCAGAGAGGCTGAAAACTTGCCCGAGGTCCCATAGCCAGGAGGCCCTGCACCCCAAGTCCCGGTCCTGCCCCGGAGCAAGAGGTGCCCATGGATGCCAGGGAGAGCGACTCCACTGCCTTTGTCCCAGTGGGGTAGGAAAGCCTCTGTCCTCATTCCCCCCTCTCGTGTTGGCTTTTGTCTGACCACGGCCACGGGGGAATTCAGGAGAGAGGCCCGTGATCTCTGACTGTGGGTACCTTGTGTTCTCTGAGCACTGGCCACGGGGAAGGCAGTGTGGCTCCCAAATTTTCAGTCCCTCAGAGGGGAGAGACCAGTATGGCCCCAGGGTATGGAAGGGGAGGTTGAAGCCCAGAGAGGTCAGGTAACTTGCCCAAGGTCACACAGCTCAGAGTTTAAAAAAACCAAGTTTCAAACCTGGGCAGCCCAACCCCCAGGGACACATCTAACCATTGGGGCTGTAAGGTCCCCCCGGGGCCTCCTGGCATCTGTTTCTGTTTCTGGAACAGTGGCAGGCAGGGCGGGCTGTCCACCATTTGGGCACATGACCTTGCCTGAACCCTGTTCCTGGCATCTGCTCCTGATCCTCTGGGACCTCTCGGGCTCTCTGAAACCCCCATGCCAAACAAAGAGAGAGGTGGGAGGAAGTGCCTGGGAGGGAGCCCTGGCCCCCGCCACTGCTCAGCCCGCTCCCTGTGACAGCTTGAGGGCTCTGCATGGGCAAGGACTGGAGAGATTTAGGTGCCGTGAGCAGGTTCCCTTGGGGTCCCCATCCATCAGAGCCCCCCCCACACACACACATGTGCGGGAGAGCTCAGGGCCGCTCGTTCTATTTCCGAAGGGACACTTTGCAAAAAGGGCCCCGAGGCCATCCCCTGTCCGTTTCTGTCCCAATTCCAACAATTCCAACAGTCCAGACCAAAGCCTGCCTGGGCCTCGGGGTCTTTCACCAGGTGGGCCACGCCCCCCCCAACAATGGCCTTTCATGGTGGGCTGGGAGAAAGGTGTAAGCAGTCCCCGGCTGAGACCCAGAGCTATGGGGAGGACATGTCTGCCCTCCCTCTGGTCGGGCCCCAGGCCTGGAGCACAGTAGGGCCAGTGCTGCCCAAACTGGGAAGTGGGATCTCTCAGCCTGGCTGCAGCCGGCAGGCGGGCTCGGGTTCAGGCCGGCCCTGGGAAGAGGAGAGACGATTCCTCTCTCCTCCCAAAAGTGCCGTCTGGGTTTTCCTCAATAAGAAGGGGAAGCGGTTTGGATACAATGAAGCCCTTTCCCGGAAGGGGGGGTAGGTCATGTTCATGCCACACCAGAGGGCATCCTTCCCGCTCTGGGGCCCGGGCCCAGCCCCCTTAGCTGGACCCGATCGTCCTGGCTCCAGCCCGTCTCCTATACTCCCCTCGCCGACGACCTCTGAGCACACCGCCTTGCCCACTTCCCCTCCGTGACCTAATCTGCCTTTGCCTGGCTACGCACCCAGGAACACACCGGCCTCTGGGATCCTTCTCTGCCGAGCACCACCTCAGTGTGTCCCTTTCCATTTGGTGCTGATCCCATCCTGCCTTCCACTGTTAACTGAAACCCACATGGGTCTCTTCCCTGCATCTGAACGCTACCCCTCTAGAGAACAAAAAACAAAAACATACCTTCAGCCCTCTGTCACTCAGTGGGCACTCTGCTCATGATTTCAGGGCTCCCATGTGTAGTTGTGCAGGGTCCGCACTGCTCAAGGATATCAACTGAAATCTAGCCTAGACCTTACACACCGAGCCTGGCGCAGGAGGGCACTTTTTTCTAACTTAAACTTTGCTCCCTTTTTTCGTTATAATCCGTAATATTAACCAACTCTGCATAAAAGCTTGGTGGGGGCCACAACAGATACAGAGAAGAGAGGATGTGGTCCCTTGCAGGCTGCCCTGTAGTCTTGGAGGTACTTTTTCTTTTGTCCTGCTGACCAGATGGCCAGGAAGGACCATGTCCTGGACTTCTTTGCCCAGCACCAGCTTGCACTGAGGAGTGAGTGGGCCCATGTGGGAGCCCCTGCCCAGCCTCCATGCACGTGGGCAGGCCAAGCAGTTCATGCTCAGAACTCCGGGGAGGGGAGAGCAAGGAAGCATTTCTTCGACGGGAGAGCCGATGCTATTAAACTCAGAGGAGGGACTGCTGGCCCCGAAGGGCAAGCCCTTACTTGCCGTGTGCTGTCCACACACAAGGCATCTGGGGTCTCCCTGAACCATCACGACAGCCCAGTGGGGTAGTTGTTGTATCTGTTTTACAGATGGACAAAGGTTCCACGTGGTCTGTTCCACGTGGTCTGTTCCACGGCAGAGCCAGGGTCCAGACCAGGCCAGCTGGCTGCACCGTCCACACCACTGCGACCTCGTAAACCCCACCACCACCACCACAGCCACTTGGCAGGAGGGTGCCTTTGTGCCTGTGTGGCTTCTGCTGTATTTTCTCTCCTTCCTGAAGCAGTCAAGCGGCATTTTCTGGATTCTTCCGTTCTGGAGGACTAGCTACCAGCCCTGCAGAGGCTGCTGTGCCTCCCTGCCTCCCACCTGGCCCGTGGGCCTGCTCTGGCATCACAGGGTGCAAATAGAGGGCTGTCTGCCCTTGGAGGGCAGCTGTGCCCGCAGGGCCTGGGGCCTTGGCTTTGATGCAGTGTGTGGCCTCTGCCCAGCAGGGAGGCCAGGCCTCCTCCCATCCCTTCTTCTCTGAGCCAGCCCCAGCTGCTGACTGAGCCCCTGACCCCCGGGAGACCCTCCCCATGCCGTCCTCACCCTGCAGAAGGCCGGGGGTGGAGGTCAGGGCCGGCACAGCCATCCGTTGGCAAGACCTGACAGGCCTCTCTGTGGGGTCATTAAACTCCTGGCCGGGCTCTGCCCTCCTCCCTCCCAGCCACAGAGCACTTCCTTGTGACTCTTACCACAAAAGGCTCTTATTTTCCTCCATCTTTCATTACTGCTGGCTTTTGCGTTGACTGGGTCAGGCTGCAGGCACTGAGACAGAAATCAGACGGGCCCACTCTTGACCCTCAGGGCCCAGTGAAGAGGCCGGGAGGTCAACAGAATAACCCTCCTCAGCCTGGGAGGCACCATCGTCCCACCTCGGTGGCTCGTTGCTGTGGGTCTTTGGGAAAACAACTTAACGTCTCTGGCTTTGATTTCTTATCCATGAAACGAGGGGGAGAATTGGGAGGAATAACGTGTGTTGCGTACAGATAAAATTATTTTATGTTTTGTTTTTTGATCAGCTTTATGGAGGTACGATTTGCAACAGTAAAACCCATGAGTTTTAAGTGAGTTCGGACTCACCAATGCATGCCTCTGACCGACCAGCAACACGGTCTTGACACGGAACATCTTCGCTCCAGAATGTTCCGCCGTGCCCTCTCTCGTCCATCCCCTGCCGGCCCGAGCCCCTGTCGGTCCCAGGTTTGTCCCTTTCACTAGGCTGTGCCTTTCCTGTTAGCTGTGGGGCCGCTTCTGGACCTGTACCGTGTCCTAGGGTGGCTGTTTCAAG
>ML100501.1:11188-24587 GCA_003697995.1 Taxidea taxus jeffersonii | reverse complement strand
AAGGTGAGGTGAGGAAAGGTGGTGGTTCAGAGTCATCTTGTTCCTGCTCTAGTTTTGTGAGAGAATGCAATCATATGGAGTCTTGCTAGTATGGATCTAATGATTTGCATTTATTCATAAGCTCCCAACTCTGGTTGTCTTGCTTCCTAGCAGGAAGCTAAAGAATGGATGTCTCTAATCCTCAGATTTGCCTTTTCAACCATCAACCTGAAACTGATATTCTCGCTGCAGTTGCCCATGACACAGCTGCCACCATCCGTTTTCATATGTGCTTCTCACAACTGAACTCCACAGCACTCTCAAGTGAATGTCACATGAACTTTCTCTTCCCTCTTGGCCCCTGTGAATCCCCTCTGTTCTCTTCCTATACCTCTGCTCCTTTTTAAAAAAAAATACTTTATTTATTTATTTGACGACAGAGATCACAAGTAGGCAGAGAGGCAGGCAGAGAGAGAGAGAGAGAGGGAAGCAGGCTCCCCACTGAGCAGAGAGCCCGATGCGGGGCTCAATCCCAGGAACCTGGGATCATGACCTGAGCTGAAGGCAGAGGCTTTAACCCACTGAGCCACCCAGGCACCCTGCTCCTTTTTTGGTATATTCTCTCTTCCCCATGAATATAGTGGTTTTCAAGGGTGGCAAATTGCCCTTCCCATAGATGCCCATTCCTTAATATTTCTCTCATTTGAATTTCTCTTCTTGTGGTGTGACCGACACTCTCCTCCTGAGAGCTGGGGTCTAGGATTCCTCCCTTTGAAACTGGATGGGGTCTGGTGACTGCCCTGCCTGATCAATTGTGCATGCCCAAAGTGGGTTTATGTGACTTCCAAATTGAGTCCACCTCTCTCTCTCTTCTCTCTCTCTGCTTGGCTTGGAACCTAGCCACCATATATGAAGGAGCTCAGGCCTCATGGGGAGGCCACACACAGGCATTCCAGCTAAAGTCTCAGTTGACAGCTGTGCTGACCATCGGACATCGGGGTGAATGAATGTTCACATGACTCCAGCCTGAACCCTTGAATCTTCTAACTGAGGGCCAGAAGTCATGGAGTAGAAAGGAGCCATCCTTACTGGGCTCTGTCTGAATTCCTGACCCACAGTAACTTGTGAGAATTAATAAATAAAGATTGTTATTTTAACTCACCATATTTGAGAGTAATTTATTATATTTTCATAGGCCTCTAATATGCCAAGAATCTCTTTTTTGTGTTTTTTCCCTGGGTGGTTTCGTTCACTTTGCTGATGTCCAGTTATCTCTCCCATCACCAGTTATCCTTTGCAAGTGTCTCCCCCATAATTTCTTCCGGTTCCAGCTTGTTGTCCATGTTCAACATTGTACTGTCAGCTGCCTACTGGGCACCTTTCTCTGGGTGTTCCCCACACTCACTCTTGCACAGAAAGACACTTATTCTCTTTCTCCTCAAGTTCATGTCTCTTCTCCAGTTCCCTCTTTTTGTTCTTGGCACCACCAGCTTTCCCATCTAGAAACTTTCATCATCATTGATGCCTTCTTCTTTGCTGTTCTATCTAACCAGGTGCTAAAATGTGGGTCACTGGGTATGTTTTTAGCTACGAGTAATACAAAAGCCAGCTAAACATGGTATCCAATCAGAAGATAGCAACAGGGATGTTTGATATAGAAAATGATTAACTATGGCAAAAAAGTTACTCTAAGATATGAAGAAACTCTATATGGTACAGTAGGGCTGAGGGAGAGAACCCAAGGAAAGACAGTCTTGGAAGGGGTTCAGATCTCATTGGAGAAGGTGGGATTCATGCCATTGAATAATAGAGAAGTTCTCTGGGTTGACCAGGCTGGAGCTGGTCTGCAGTTGCAATAGGTCCTCCTTTGGGAAGTGTGAGGTGGGGGAATGGGGAGAGTAGCAGATAATTGGCAACCAGTGGCGCGGATGTTCTGGGACGCACTGGAGAACCTGGTCTCCCACAGTGCCCCTCCAGAGTACCTTCTACTCAGAAAGCTTAAGAGCATGCTCACTTTATTTTATTTATTTATTTAAAGATTTTATTTATTCATTTGTCAGAGAGAGAGAGAGAGAGAGAGAGAGCACACAAGCAGGGTGGAGAAGCTGGCTCCCTGCTGAGCAGGGAACTGGATGTGGGACTAGATCCCAGGACCCTGGGATCACGACCTGATCTGAAGGCAGATGCTTAACTGACTGAGCCACCAGGTGTTCCAGCATGCTCACTTTAAAGGAGAACTACTGTAAAAAAATCATTATCACAGAACATATATTAGAGGGTACCTGTGGAGTCAAGACACAATAACTGATTAACTAACACACATGGCTTAAGCAAATTTATTTATTGTGCCACAAAACAAATGATCAGACACTGGCCAATTCTAGGGTTCTCTTGAAGTGGTCAGCAATGTCATCAAAGATCCTGATGTTTTCCATCTTTCTCCCACTGTGTTGGCCATATCTTCCCTCACAGTTGCAAGGGGCTGAATCACCTACAGGTATTTTACATAGAGAGCACTCTGTCCACCAAAAAAAAAAAAAAAAAAAAATGGAGTGGTGAATTTCCTCTTTTGCGTCACTTTTTCCCTTTGTTTATTTATTTTCTTTAAACTCAATTACTTAACATACTGTGTATCATTAGTTTTAGATATAGAGTTCAGTAATTCACCAGTGCCCACTGTATCACGTGCTTTCCTTATGCCCATCACCCACTCTCCAGCAACCCTCAGTTTGTTTCTTACAGTTAAGAGTCTCTTGTGGTTTGTCTCCCTCTCTGATTTCATCTTATTTTATTTGCCTCTTTGCCTCACTTTTTATTGAAGAGGAAAACATTTTGCAGAAGTCCCAGGAGACGTCCCATCAATCTGGTTGTAAGATTGCCTGGGATGCAGCGTGTCCAGGCTCTTCAGTGAAAGGTGGGCTTTGCCAGCACATAAGGGAATGCCTACAGGAACGCAGCAACCTTACCTGCCTTACACCTCTCTCCCCATTACCTCTCCCTCTGGGTAGTCACAATGAACCTAGGTGCCCCGGATACTGACAAGCCCTAAGTTCTACCCTTGGCCAGGGTGTTAACCTATTCTTGGGGAAGGACAAAAGGCTTTCCATGGTCTCTTTTGTCACCTTGATTTTGATACCTTTACAGAAGCCATTTCTAGTGCACCCTGCAACCAGATGGATTTTCCTCAAAAGGTAACTGTGAGCATCTCTTTCTCAATGAGGAAGAAGTTTCTGAGTTAAAATCACGGACTTTTGTACCAGATCATACAACTCATGTCAAAGTTCTGTCTCTCACTAATTGCATGAACTTGGGCAAGGTATTTAATTTCTTTATGACTGAATTTCTCATCTTTTAAATGAAGGTAATAAAACTATTTATCTCCTAGGTATGCTACAAAGAGTAAATGATATAATACAAAACGGTTTTTGGCCCAGAGTGAGTCTTCAATAGGTATTGTTTTAGTCAGCTATTATTGTTCCTCAGTTAATATCCAATTGAATCTACATTTCTTAAGTGACAATTTAAAATCCTGTAGGAGCTGACCCCAATAAAACTTTTCCAAACTTACATTAAAATGGATGATCTTCCCTACTATGCCACGGACTACTTGAGAGAAGGATTCTATTTTATAAGGCCAGGATTTAGCACAACCTTGACCAAAGTAGTTTCTCTCTGTTCCTATGTGCTTTCACTCAAGCAAAAGGCCTTGCTCATTATACAGCTTCTGTCTTTTTCTACCTGTGCCTTACTTTTGCCGCTCTCCTGTCTGCAGTGTCTTTTCTCTATATTTCCTCCTTCCCATCCACCTTCCTTCCAGGCTCATCTCAGAAGCAATCCCTTCTCTGATAGGATCTCTTTCCCAACTCATGTTTGAAAAATGTCAAGCTTCCAGAAAAACCAAAATAATAGTATAGAGAACTGATATACTCTTTACTTACATGTGGCAACTGTTAGTATTTTTGACATCTGCTTTTTTTTTGAGAGAGAGAGAGATAGATAGATAGATAGATAGATAGATAGATATGGGGGAGGGGCAGAGGGAGAGGGAGAGGGAGAGAGAGAATCTCAAGCAGGCTCCTTACCCAGCTTGGAGTCTGACACGAAGTTCAGTCTCACAGCCCTGAGATCAGGATGTGAGCTGAAACCAAGAGTCAGGTGCTCAGCTGACTGAGCCATCTAGGGACCCTGACATCTGTTTTCTCTCTTTACATGTATCCTTTCTTTTTGGAACTGCTTGAAAGTTGCTGACATCATGATACTTTATGCTCAGCAAGTATCACGGAAGAACAAGGATGTTCACCTCCAAAATGACAATATCATTATCTCCACCACCTGAAATTTAACATTGGTTTGATAATACTATTTACTATTCAGTTTTCACCCTTGGGAAAACATTAATTTGTTTATTGTTGTAGGGATCAAGAAATACCCAATAGAAATGACAGTGTGACTTGAGGGTCTTTTAGTAGAATTTTGCTCTTCCCTGGCTATTCAGAAAAGTTTCTGGAACTTTGCTGCACACTCCTGCCTGAGTTTCAGAAAGATATATGAGCACCGTCCATTTGATAGCTTGGTTTGTGTCCCAAAAGGGCACCCACTCATTTACCTGCAGCTACTATTATTTTAGACACCAAGCAGGGATATCCGCAGCAGCAGCATATATATGTCTGTGGTCTGTCACTTGAACTTGTGTTTCCAAAGCCAGACCAAGTGTCAGGTGCAAGAAAATTGAGCCTTCACGTGGGTGTAGTGGTTGGAACGCATGGATTCCAAGCTTGAATCTGTCCTATAAGCTGTGAGGTGTATTTGAGTTCTAGGGCTGCAGTGACAATTTTTTAAAAAAGCAAAACTCAACTGAGTGAATTTTGAAAGATATCATTGGCTTTATTCAATGATTCATGAATTGGGAAGCCTCTGTTCTAGTGATAGAAAGGAGCTCTGAGTTGCTGTACAAAATGGAAGACTCTTACAGACAGAAGGTGGTGGGGGGAGCTGTTATAGTAGCAAAGTGGGGAGTTAACTAGAAGGAAGTCACACTAGAAAAAAGTAGATTGGTTGTGGGGAGGTCACTTTCCTTCAGGAGATGGCAGGATTGTCGATCAAGCAGATTACCTCACTAAGGTTGACCAGCTGATTCCTGATTGACTGGTTTAAGATTCCCTTTCTGGGAGAGGTTGAAATTATAATAATGTCTCAGTTCCATGTCATGGAGCTTAGCATAAGTGATTCCATTTTGGGCCTGCTGTCTTGTTTTTAACACACAGTACTACAAACTGAATCAATAGGAATGTGCTGTTTCACAGTTCTGCTAGCTAGAAGTCCAAAATCAAGGTGTCAGCAGGGCCTGCTCTCTCCGAAGGTTCTAGGGGATGACTCTTTCTTTGCCTTTCTCCCAGCTTCTGATGTTGCCTCCTATTCCTGGTGTCCTTCACTTGTAGATGCTTCACTCTTCCATTCTTATATGTCTGTCTTCCCCTGTGTGTCTCTGTGTCTCTACTCCATTTCTTATGAGGACACCAGTCTAATGAGATTGGACTGAGCCCACCCTACTCCAGTCTGATCTAAGGTCAACAAACTGCATCCACAAGGATTATATTTTTAAATAAAGTCACATTCTGGAGTGATGGCAGTTAAGACTTCAACATATCCTTTCAGGGCACATAATTCAACCTATAACATGGGGTCTTGAGCTACCAACTTGGAGTTTGTATTTTCTAAAAGGTTTGTTGCAAAATTTAAGCAAAATACAGGAGCGTTATGCTCTATGCCATTTGACATTAGAGTTTCTAATATACAGTTTATATTCAAGTTTTTCCAGTTACCCCAAATGTCTCTTATATCTTCCTTTTTTGGGGTCCAGTCTCCAACTAAGGGCCACACATTGCATTTTGTTGTCTTGCCTTTTTAGTCTCCTTTAATTCAAGACAGTGGTCCTCAAACCTTCATGTGTATGAAAATCTGCTGGAGAGCTTATTAAAACAATTTTCTGGGGCCCATCATTGAAGATTTTGAGTCAATGGGTCAGAGCGGGGCCCATGGATTGGCATTTCTAACAAGTGGGGAAGCTGTGTCAAAGTTGCTGGTCCAAGGACCACACTTTCGTGAACCACTGATCCAGAACAGGGATTGGAAAACTTTTTCTATAGAAGGCCAGGTGGTAGAATAGGTTTTGTGGGCTCTTTTGCAAACACTCACTATAATTATAGGAAATATTCACTATAATTATAGGAAGAACAGCCATAGACAATAGATAAACAAATGGGTATGGCTATATTCCAATAAAACTTTATTTACAAAAGAGCTCTCTAGCCAGATTTGGTCATCAGTGTGTTGTTCATATCCCCAATGTGGAAGAGTACTCCTGCTTTTTTGGAGGGGGTGCCTTACAGACCATTGACATCTTTAAAAAAAAAAAAGTGTTATTTATTTATTTATTTAGAGCATGAGCAGAGGGAGGGGCAGAGAGGAAGAGGGAGAATCTCAAGCAGATTCCTCAAGGAGAACAGAACCCAACTCTGGGCTCGATCCCATGAACCTGAGATCATGACCTGAACTGAAACCAAGAATCGGATGCTCAACCACCTGAGGACCCAGGTGCCCTGGGCATTGACATTTTAAAATTGTGTATTCAGTTTTCTTGTAGAATGCTCCACAATATGGATTCAATTGTTTTATTCTGATTAGATTTAAATTAAACATCTTGATAAGAATATCATGTAAGTGATATTGTGTACTGTGGGGGAAATTATGGGAGACTTTGAAATGGACCAAAAATAATATCGAGCAACCTCAATGGAAGGCTAGGCCCATCTAATGCCCCCTGCTGGGGTTTCTGATTCTATGGGGTTTTGTGGCTTTCATTGGCTTTGAGCTATTTTAAGACTTTAGAGATTATAGAATATAGATTATAGAATATAGAATACTATAGATACAGAATTATAGAGATTATAGAATTTAGAGATATAGAATAGAGAATATAGAATAGAATTTAGAGACTATAGAGATTATAGAATATAGAATAAGACTATAGAGATTATAGAATAATGATTCTTGTCTTTAGATATGCAAATTGTGTCCATTGAATATGCAATTGATTTTTGACTTATGGATATTGACCAATCCTTCATCTATTAGGCAACTTCAGCATTCCTGACTGCTTATAAGTGTGTTGGACTCTCTTTTTGGACTCCCCTTTGAGCCAGTTGGAACACACTACAGGTTCTCATGTTAATTAATGAGTTAAATAATATCTTTAATACATGTTCACTTTGCATCTGCATCTGAGTCATAATTATGTTCTTTTAAACATTACCTTTATCAGTACTTTTCATTGCATCACCTTAGGATGCAGAAAATATTATTTTTTCCAGATATTGGTGATAGTAATCCTAATCACTTGATTAAGGTGGTTCTAGCAGATCTTTCCCTTGTAAAGATATACTTCTCCTTTACTACAGAAATACACTTTGAGGGTGATACTTTGAGACAAAGTGAATATTCCCCAGCTGATGGTTTTAGTATCCCTTGAAGATCTTTGCCTGTATCAATTATAACAGTGGAGTTGCAAAATAGGAACCCTTTCTAGATGCCCACAGTTGGACATCTGAGCTCTCCCCCCGAGCCACTACAGTGCTTTCTCTTCTCGGGTTATATCACTCTTTCAATAGCATGGTGACTAAGCCAGACTCTGGCACTGTCTGACTTGGCTCAAACCCAGGCTTCTTACTAGCTGCATGACCGGCAAGTTATTTAATCTCTCTCGCCTCAGTTTCCTTACCTGGAAAATAGGTGCAATAAAGGTACTTTTTTTTTTTTTATAGGATCGTGTTAGGATTATGAGCTAAACCAGAGCACCAGAATGCTACTTTGCACATCGCCCGCTCAATAAATGTTAGCCTCTATTGGGTCATGATTATGTGCATGTCTTTGCATCCCAGCTCTGCCACGTCTTAAAGTGTTTTTGGATCGTCACTTAACGTCTGAGTGTGTCCCTCATTTATAACAAGGGTCCAATCTCGTGGTTTCCAGGTTCATGCTTAAGTGCTAGCCCGTAGTGTTTGGCTCGGAAAAACATTAAAGAAAAGATGAGCTGTCACCGCCGGCGTTAGTCTGTATCTTTTTATTCGCTCTAAGAGAAGGTAAATTTTTTTGAGCTCAATACTTCAGATTTCTTTTTACTTTCACACAGCGCGTAGCTCGGAGCCGCTCACAAAGTGTGGGTTCAGCAGAGTACTTGAATAGAGCAGGTAACAAAGCCTGCCGGGCGGCACTCCCTCCGCAGTCGCGCCTTTGCCTCCTTCACACTCCCCGGCCCCGCACCCGTCCTGCCTCCCCCAACGTAGGAAGCCCAGCCTCCCCGGGCGAGGTTGGAGGCGCTGCTGGGCGGACGCCGGACCCCCGCGCCCGGCTCCGCAGAGCAGGAAAAGTGAGTTCCCACTCCGCAGGCTCCGGAGCGACGCCGCCGCGTGAGGTGATGGCACTTGCGCCTCAGCACAAGTCTGACCCCCGTATTTTCGCCGCCCCGGCCGTGGGCCGGGGTTGAGGCACGGTAACTCGAAGTTGGGACGCTCCCACACGGCGACCCAAAGCGTGCGCAGGCAGAAAGCGAGGTGAGGGTCGGTCCCCGCCAGGCCCGCCGCGGGGACGCAGGCCCGGGCCACGCACCTGCGCCCCGCTCCCCGCCGCGCGGCTTCCTGCCCCGCGCGTGCCGTGCTCACGTGACCGGGCCTGGGCGGAGCCTGGGCGGGCGGGGATCACCTGAACAAGGGAGTCATGTGAGCGGGGCGGGGAGGGGGCGGGGCCAGGCGCGGTCACGTGATGCTGTTCCGGGGCTGCTGCTGCCGCTGCCACCGCCGAGCCCAGCCGAGCCGCGCGCCCCTCGGGCTCCTGCACCGCTCCCGCTCCTCTCGCGCTCCTCTCCGCCTCTCCGCCTCCAGCTCAGCCTCCGCCCTGGCTGCACGACCCTGTCCCGGCCGCGGCCCCCGGCAGCCGCGCGCCGCTAGCCCCGCGCTCGCCGCGCAGTCCGGGCCGGGCGCGATGGGGGCCGCCGTCGGCCGGAGCGCCCACCTGGGGCCCGCGCCCGCCGGCCGCCCGCTGCGCTCCCTCCTGCTGCTGCAGCTCCTGCTGCTCGTCTGGGCCCCTGGAGCCGCACTGGCCCAGGGCGGCGAGTTCCCCGAGCTGTGCAGGTGGGTGGCCAGCCGGGGCGCAGGCTCCGCTCGCGGTGCCCGGGGCGCGCGGCTGGGCTGGGTGGGGGGCGGGGGCGCTCTGGGGAGAGGCTGGGCTCCCCGAGTCGCCTTTCCTCTGGGTTTGGGTTCCCCCGGCCCCGAGGGAAAGTTGCCCGCGTGGTGGCGAGGGATGAGAGACCGAGGGGTCGTGCGCGCGCGGGCGGGGGGCGCGGGGTACTCGCCGTCCTGGCGCTGGCCCGGGGGGCCGCTGCCTAGCCACTTGTGGCTGTCACTAAGTCCCGGCGTCTTTGTGTGCCAGCAGCCGGCCGCCCGGACCCAGCCGGGTGTCACACCGCGGGCGCCCTCCGCCCAGCTCCTGCCCTCTCACAGCGGAGCGCCTGCGAAAGTTGGAGGACGCAGGAACTACAGCTTTGCTTTGTTCCCACTCCACGTTTTCCTCAAAGTTCACCAGCTGGTCTTCGGAGGGGGCCCCAGTGTGGAAGGATGCCGCACGAATGGCCTTAGAGTTGGAGGGGGGATTGGTTTCATTTGCTAATTGTTTTCCTCCATGTAGGTTTTTTCTTTTCTCATTAAAGTAGCTTTTGTGCAGAAGGTGACTTTTTTTTTTGATCAAGGGACTGGAGGGTGGTCATCCTGTATTGGCTTTCAAGACTTTACCCTTCACATCTCCGAGTCTAACTTCCTGTCTAGTTGCTCACATGATGTCATTGTCTCCAGGGTGGATTATTCTAGTGGAGCCTTTTGCTCTGGGAATCATGATTGTATAATCGCTAGTCCCATCGAGGTCTGTTAGTGTCCTACGCGGGCGCGGCTGGGAGTCCCGGGGCTGGGGAACTGCCAGTTAGGAGAATTTTCAGACCAGCCTTTTGTGGACTGTTTAGGATGATGGAGAAACCAACTTTTATTTATTTATTTTTAAACTTTGGTAGAAGGAAACGGGGAAGAGTTCGGAAAGACCAGTAAACTGGCGCTAGCAAGTTATATCTCAGAATGAAGTTGAGCCCGCTTTGAGCTGAACTTTGAGTTTGTGGTGGGGTTTATGGGATTCTTAGTTTTCCCTTGTATCAGACATGGTCTAATTCGCACCCCTGGGTTTAGAACTCGCAGATATTGTTCTAATATCTAGATATCACAGATACTGTTCTAAGGAGAGTGAGACTGAGCTCACAGCAGAAATTCTTTGCAAGGTCCTTGTTCTTTATTTCTTTTCCCTTTTTGGGGAGGGGGGAAGAAGGCAGACTGGAGGGTCTACTGCACATTAGTTAATAGGTTAGTTGGCTGCTCTAAGATACATATTACACAGTAATGAGCGTGGTACATGGAAAAGGGGGTCGACTTCTGCCAGGTCAGGCTGCTGCTAACATTTAAAGGAGGTTTTGGAATAATGGCTGCTGCGACCAGTCCTGTCGGGAAGAAAGTAACTGGGCTAGTGGTCTTGAAGTCTTGGTCCTGTTAGCAAATTGGAATTTATCTTTTAATAGTTAAGGTTAAAGTTGGTTTTGACTGCAGAAACATGTAAGTGGCTGATAGGGGGTTGGGGGAGGGGGCCTAGTTTCACCATCCATGAGTCCTCAAAGTGACTTGAATTTGAGTCTGCATTTGTTAACCTCCTTTGCGAGTGGGACGTGGCTTCTGGGTCCAGTAGGAAATGGCCTTTGTATCTTCAACTTCGCCAATGCTAGAGAGTGTTAGTGGGACAAATGTGTCCTCTGCAGTCTTAGAATATCTTTAAAGTTGGCATGTTTGCTTTTTCTTCCAGATTTCCTTAGGACAGCAAATCTCCCCATCCATTCAGGGGTGGGCTTGGACACATTTCTTTTCCGTGTCTGTTACTGCTCTGCGGTTTGTGTTGAGACTTCTCCAAGCTGTACATAATCTCAACTTTAAACTTAATATTCCGCCAAATGAAATTCTTCCTATTTGTTCCTGTTTTAAGTGAATACGTTGGCTTAAATGCTTGTTAAGACATTTTTGGGGGGGAGTGTCAAAAATCTGTGTGTACTTTTATGAGATAACGCTGGCTAAAATTCCTTAACTCTAGCTTATATTTGCAGAAGAGGAATGCAAGCTGATAATTTTTTAAAACCAGTATGAAAAGTTCTACTTAGTATCACCAAAGCGGGTTGCGTTAAGCTGTCTTTTTATTCTGTCTCTGGGAGTCCATTTGTCTGAAACGTGAATGACCCACCCAGATGCTCCCCCACCCTGAAGTATGAAAAGCAGACTGTGCAAGTGTTACTCTTTGTGTAGCTTCGTCAGACGGCAGCAGGCCCCAGGTACACATCCGCAGTAGACACAAGGATCACATCCCAAATATTTGTAAATCGCTTGTTTGTAACACAGAACATACTTTTTTCCACTGAAAATTCTCTTGTTCGTTGTGGCTTGGCATCTAGGGCAGTCACCAGAAGCCCATCATCCATACCACAGTTTGTCGTGCTCAGACACTGTACAGCTTTAACTAGCGCCCTGCTAGTAAATTGTCATTGTCTCTCAAGAAAAGAGTTGGGTCCCAGGAAGCAACTTCTCTCTTCGCCAGTTCTCTCGAACCAAAAAGGGTACTTTTCATCTGCCATCCCTTAGAACCAAGAGGAGGGAAGTTGAGTCGGCTTCAGGGCTGCCTGCAGGTCACCTGGTGAGGCCCCTGGGTGAGGGCAAAGCTGAGGGCCAGCTGTGGGCCTGCTCTTTTCTGGGGTGAGGAGGCGGCAGGGGTGTGGTTCCTGGTGCAGTTAGTTACTGGGAGGGGTGAGGGGAACAGCAGAGAACTATTGGAGCAGCATTTGTGCTCATGGAGGAGAGAACAGGTCTCCGTGGGTTGTGCACTGAAAAGCAGGGGCAAGAAAGGCAGTTTGCCCAGAGGCATGGGGCTCTACCGAGTGCTTCACATGGCACTTCTTAGAGCGCCTTAGTCGAATGTTTTCTAAGACTCGAAATGATTGCTGGGCCAGGTGAGCCCTGAGCTGGAGAAGTTGGTGGGTTCTTTGTCACTCAGCTGTTTTGGGAGGTGGTGTGCTAGTGGAAAGAATGTGTTTCCTGAGGCCAGTGTGACTAGCCGTGGGTCTGGCATGGACAGAGGTCCCGAGGAAGGAGGAGTGTTAGTGCTGATGAGGAATGTCTGGAGGTCAGTGGGGCTGGAACAGTGAAAGCAAGTGGTGGGCGGGCAGGAACCAGGCCATGCAAAGTCATCAAAAGTCACCAAAAGTGACCAGCATGCTCTTTGCTCATCTGTAGCCTTACTCATCACTGTGTGACTTCTTACACTTTGGAAACTACCATTTTACATCATATATGGTAGATGAGTTTCCATTTTGTTTAGGTGTTAACATCCTAAGGGGTCCTAACAGTTTACACTAGTTATAAAATAATGCATTGGGTGGCTTGATTTAACTAAGTACTTTATAATTTATTCAGAACAAGTTTCCCCCCAATTGTTTGGGTACAAATGCTGGAAAGTTTTTATTATATTGAGAACAAGAGAATAATGAAGCCAGCTGGGAGTTGAGGTTGGTTTAGTTGCTGTCTCTAAGGAGATTTTTTTTTCCTGCAATTTTTCTGAAGGAACAATGCTTATATGCTTAATTTGGGCCACATGTTAAACCTGGACCACATCCATTTGTGTGTGCAATTTCTTGCAACAATAAGTGTGTGTAGAAGCCCAAGGTGGTTAATTATGGGTACATTAGATCTCATGCATTAATTCTTAGAACAGCATCCTGACAAATTCCTAGGAAACGAATTCTTGGAGAGATTTCACATCTTTTATCAGTGTTTCATAGAAGGATTTTTGAAAGATGGGGTTGAGAAAAATAATTCATATGTTCTCATCTTTACTTTGATCTCAGCATGTAAAACTGTATTGTGCTGGTCAGAGGATTCAGTGGGGTCTCAGAACGGGGACTTAGTGGCAGAAAATAGCTCATTACTTTGGAGGTAACATTCTTTTTCTTTTTTTCTCGCCCCCCCCGCCCCAGTTGTGGGGATCTATCTCTTGATAATGCCCCCACTGGTCATTGACGGTGTATGAGAAGGTGGAAGTGGCTGAGATTGGGTATGCCTATGGGTCCTTTGTGTCTTCCTCATAGCTGACTTGTGACCATTGAGGGACAGAAGCCTGAAATTACACCAATAGTGTCTTCTCATCTTTAATCCTGGCAAGGTGACATAGGATTCATTTATTCCTCAATAATTTCTTTTTTTTTTTTTTAGAGATTTTATTTATTTTATTTGACAGAATG
>ML100501.1:0-10788 GCA_003697995.1 Taxidea taxus jeffersonii | reverse complement strand
TTCTTTTTTTTTTTTTTTTAAGATTTTATTTATTTGACAGAGACAGAGATCACAAGTAGGCAGAGAGGCAGGCAGAGAGAGGACGAAGCAGGCTCCCTGCTGAGCAGAGAGCCCGATGCGGGCCTCGATCCCAGGACCCTGAGATCATGACCTGAGCTGAAGGCAGAGGCTTTAACCCACTGAGCCACCCAGGCGCCCTCCTCAATAATTTCTTAAGCAGAGGGACAGTTGGGTGGGACCAGAGCTGAAATTGGAGCCACCACGAATGGAATGACATGGTGTTGAAATCCCAGAAGACTGCTGGCCACGACTGCTCTCCCTAGGGAGGCAGCAACCATGCATACCCTTCTCCCATTATTTTTGTCAGTTTTAAATAATGTCATTTCAGTTTTGATTTACTCTTTGATCTAAAAATAATCTAGGTGTTAACTAGCTTTTGGCTGTTATAAATAAAAAGCTGTTGAGTATTTGTACACAAGATTTTGCATAGACTTTCCTTTTTTTTTTTTTTAAGTAGATATGTGGGAGTGTCTGACTACTCATTTTGCATTGTCCATTGTCCATTTTGCATTCCCACCAGCGTTATATGAGAGTTTCAGTTCTTTGTCCTTGTCAGCACTTGGTCTTATCAGTCTTTTTAATTTCAGCCATTCTAGTGGGTTTGTAGTGGTTTCTCAGGGTGGTCTTAATTTCCATATCCATGACTCATGATGTCGACTATCTTTTCATGTGTTTATTGACCATTTGGACAGCCTTCAGTAATGTCTATCAAAACCAGTCTTTTGTCACCCTCCTCCCCAATTCTTTTGGGGAGGGGTCATCTTAACAAGTTTTAAGAGCTCTGTATGTGTTCTGAGTACAAGTCTTTTCTTATGTCTCTGTAATGTGTACTATGAATATTTTTTCCTGGTCTTTGGCTTGCCTTTTCATTTTTAAAATATGTACTTTGATCAACAGATACTTTTATATTTTGACAAACTTCAGTTTATCTTTTTTTTTTTTGTAATGGTTTGTGCTTTTTGTAATTAAGATATCTTTACTTATGCTAATGTTTCTCAGTCTCAGCCCTAATGACATTTAGGATGGGTAATTCTTTGTTGTGGGGGCTGTCTTGTGTATGGAGGATGTTAAACTGCATCCCTGTCCTCCACCCAGTAGATGTCAAGAGGGAACCCCCTTCTCCCACCCCAGTTGTGACCAACAAAAATGTCTTCAGACGTTTTAAATGGCCCTTGGTGGACAAAATTACCTCCAGTTGAGAACCACTGGTTGACTCAAAGGTCAAACAGATTTTCTCTTATGGTTTTCTAGAAGTTTTATAGTTTTAACTTTTATGTTTAGCCCTATGATTAACTTTTTTGGATTGATTTTTTGTGTATAATATGAGGAGAGGCTGAAAGTACATTTTTTCATGAATGTATCTAGTTCTGTTTCCTAACATTTTATGTAGGATGATTAAAGCTGTTTTTAAGTGAGATTGGACAGTAATTTTCTTTGCCATGCTGTTCTTGGCTGAGTTTAGCATCAAGAATATATTTGCTTTGTGGAAAAAGCTAGTTAGTTTTTGGTATTTTATATGCTGTGGAAAAGTTTTGTGTAAGATGGGTGTTTTCTCTTCCTTAACTGTTGGTAGAACTCACCAGTAAAACTATCTGGGCCTGGTGTCTTTGAGAAGGTAGAGTACTGTGGAGGAGGAGTTTTGCTTATGGTTTCAGTTTTACCTTCTTTATGTCACTTTACCAAAAAGCCACTTTACCAAAAGTCTGTATTTCCTAGAAAATTGTCATTTTAATTTTGCATTTGTATATAAATGTATGGCATGCTACTCTTATATTTTTGAAAATACTCTTTGTATTTCTAGGTGAATTTTAAAAAAGTTCTGATGTTTGTGCATTTTTTGTCTTCATATTTAGTAAAGATTTGTCTACCTCTTTTTTTTTTACCAGCTCTGTCACTGTGTATTTTTGATTTTATTAATTTCTGCCTTCTCTTAGTAACATATTTGAAAAGCTTAGATCTTTTATTTTAAGTCCTTTTACATAATATTAGATGAATTTAAAGCTATATGTTTTTTTGTTCCAAGGACCGTATCACTCAGAGCTTTGTTACATATTTGTTAATCCTGAAATTCCAAATAGTTTCTTTCAGAAATCCAGAAGTTCTAGCTGTTTCAGCTTTCTGAACCTATTGGTTTTTTAGACTCATTTTTCTCTAGGTGAATGGATAATTCCCGCCACTTCCCCCACGATCACTGCGGCTAGGGAATGGGGTGGAACTTATTGACATCGCCCTTGTGGCTTAGCACCTAGTCAACTTGGGAGTGTTCTGTGTGTTTGGAAAGACTGTTCTTCTCCCTTTGGGTAAAAGTTTCTGTAATTGTGCTGTTCAGCTTTTCTTTATTGTAACTAATTCTTTGTCCTGCTTGACTTGTCTACCTTGTATCTGGCTACTACTTAAGAGTTCTAGGAGAAAGTCTTGTCTCCCCTCTCCCAGCTTTAGTTATTCTGTTGCCTGTAAGCTCTAAAACTTTTCTGTTGTTTTTGAAAAATTTTTATTTCAACAAGTTGATGTATAGTCACAGCTGCCCGTGAATCCATCTTTTTGGCCCCCACAGTTTTCATTGTTCCTAGGAAGATAGGTTGTAAAGTTCTGCTCCGATTGCTCTGTTAATTCTCTTTCCCTGGGCTCGTTTTCTTTTGTTGGTAGTTTTGTCCTCATTTTCATGGCGTTGGTGCCCTTTTGATGACTGGTGATTCTTGATGGTGGTCTTGGCGGCGAGTCTCCTTTTGGACATTTGTTGCCTGTCCTGGTGCAGCTGTGCAGGGTAGGGCTGGAAGCAGTTGTTGGATCTTGGCTCTAAATGGTTTCGGAGGAGCTGGGGGGATGGGCGAGGCGGGCCTCTGGCTGATGCATCTTGGTGTCTGCTCTTCAAATCTTGAATCTCGGGACTTTTCTGCCCTCGCAGGTATCACCCCCAGCCTGCGCCCGCCAGGAGACAGCGGATAAAGCCCTGTTGATTGCAGATGGCCAAGTGCAGCGTGTCCTGCTTGCAGCTGGAGACGGGAGAGCTGGAGGACTGAGCTGACTCTGGCAAATCTCCTCTCTCCAGGTCTCAGTTCCGTCCATGAGAGAGGCCAGTGGCTGTCTTGGGTTTGAATTTGGACCCCTCCCTTTATTAGTTGCTAGGATTCAGGCCAGTTACGGATCCTTTCAGGCCTTAATTTCCTTTTGTGTCAAACCAGGGTGCTAGTCAAGCTTTTAGGGTTGGTTTGAGGGTTCAAAGGCATTTCAAGTGCCTTTCCCAGCCTCAGTGTTCGTAAATGGTGGTGGCGGTGATGATTACTTTCTGTCTGTGAGTTGGAGTTGCTGCATTTATCTTCGTGGTATTTTTAGCCTGTTACTGTGCACCCCCTGGGTTCTCTATTAGTGCCTTGGGGTTTCTGCCTCAACCAGAGAGCATTGCTTCTTTAGCCGTTTTCTACATTGGCACTCCCCCGAAAGACTCCTTTTGAGAAAGAAACGTTTCCATCGTCTGAAAAAGTTTAGAAACCACTGGACTGTGTGATTCTTGGGGTCCATTTTGCATCCAGAGTTCTGTGGTTCGGAGGTATGCATCTTTCAGGATTCCTTCAGTTGTGAGCTGCAGAAAGCCCCACTCAAATTCCCTTAAACAAGGAGGAGCTTCATGATGGGAGGTGTAGGCTTTGGGCGGATGCCAGATGCCATATGTCAGGCCGGCCCTGGGCCCCTTCCTGCAGTTTTCTTGGCTTGTCTTCCTTCCTGGGGTGGCTGCAGCAGTTCCACCGTCCAGGGAAGGAGAGAGAGCCTCCTTGTTCATCTCCTGTCCGGGCTAAGAAGCCCCAGCTGACTTTTGTGTGGGTGTCAGTGGTCAGCAGGGGCCCCTTCTTAGCTCTCCGTGGGCTTCCCTGGATGGAGGGGGATGGGTGCTGGATTCCAGGCTGTCTGTGTCAGTGGGAACGGGCATGAGAAGGCAGGCCAGGGGTGGGGGGGGATGGACGTGCAAGCACTTCCTCAGCTCTGCCGGGCTGCTCAGCTGCAACAGCTGCTGCTGGAGAGGATTTTGAGGTGCCCAAAGCCCTGTGTCATCTGCCTATTTTGGTCTCTGTGTTAGCCGGCGCGGGGGACAGGTCGGCGCGCACCCTTCACAGCGGTGGAGGTGGGGGGAGTGGCAGTTGCTCCAGGTCCTATGAGCATGAAACTTGCCCTTCAGAGCAGCTGGAGACCTTCGGGGGGATTCTTCTGTGAGCTTTCGTGTGCTCTGAGATCTGCTGGGACAACTGTCCTTCGGCTAACGTACGGAGGGCAGCTTCCTTGGGTGGAGAGAGCAGATCCTGACAAGTATTACGGTGCCCAGGCAGCGAGGAGAGTTGTAGGAATTAGATCGTGAAGGTGTTACTCTTACTTTTGCTTTAAGGTAGGGAGGCAAAGATTGCGGGATGTGGGAACGGAGGAAGGTGACCTTTGAAATCTGGTTGCCCCAGGGCAGCCTGGGAGGAAAGTTTAGGAGCCTCTTTTCTTTTCTTTTTTTTAAAGATGTTATTTATTTATTTGACAGACAGAGATCACAAGTAGGCAGAGAGGCAGGCAGAGAGAGAGGAGGAAGCAGGCTCCCCGCCGAGCAGAGAGCCCGATGCGCGGCTCGATCCCAGGACCCTGAGATCATGACCTGAGCCGAAGGCAGAGGCTTTAACCCACTGAGCCACCCAGGCGCCCTTAGGAGCCTCTTTTCAATCAGAGCCTTTGGGCTTGAGTGCTGCAAATACTCCTCAGGGCCTGCTCAGGAGGATGCACCGTTGGATTTTGTGTGTAAAATTCACTTGTTGCCATCTGTGGGTTCTCTCCACTCTGAAACCAGTTACACGTTGTGAAATGATGTTTTGTCCTGAAAACGAGAAACTCCCCCGACACTCCCTGGTCTTTGCCCCTGGTCTGAAAATAGAAAACCAAACCGCCAGAGTGGAAGTGCTAAGAAGTGAATTCCTAGAAGTGACAAGGGTGCATCTCCACTGAGTCACCCTCCTTGTTCCTCGGAGGCCTTCGCCTGCTGCGTGCTCTACACGTGTTCCTCACCACAAACAAAGTGATAAGCCAACGTGGCTCTCTTTTCCATCTCTGTAGAGTTGGCCTGTGGTTGACACTTTGATGGAAGGGCTGTGGGCGGGGCCCCTTCATAAGGAAGTGCACACTCCTCCAAGGCCTTTCTGTAAGATGACGTACAAGCAGAGACCACAAAGGCAGTGCCTCATACTGGGGCCCGGGTGTCAGGTGCTCTGGCTGATGTGGCTAGGACATGGCAGAGGGGCCATTGTGGCGTCTGAGGGAACAGGAGGAAAGGGCCAGAGGGGAGGTGGAGAAGTAGCTGGGGGCCAGGTCCCATAGGCCATTGTAGTGACTCTGGCTTTTATTCCAAGGCAGGTGGGAGCCCTGGGAGGATTTTGAGCAGAGGAGTGACATAGGGTGGGGGTGGCCAAAGGAGAATGCTGGGACTTTTGTAGACTAGGTAGGCAGTTACAGTAGATTGGACCAGGGTTGTAGCAAACGGTAGTGACGAGTGGTTGGAGTTGGGCATTTTGAAGGCGGAGGGGATGGATTTCCCGATGATTGCTTCTGGGATGCGAGGAGAGAAAGACAAGCACAGATTTTACTTTAGTCCGTGCAATTGGAAGTTGCACTGCAAACGGAATTGCTGTTTTCAGAGCTGGGGAGAGCCATGGCAAAAGCAGGTTTAGGGGGAAGACAAGGCGTTGGTTTGGCCATGTTGACACTGAGATGCGTCCTAGCATCTGAGAGGGGAGGTCAAGTGGGCAGCCAGACTGTGCCTTTAGGGGTTGAGGGCAGTGCCTCGGGCTGGGAATGTCAGTTTGGGAGCTGCTGCATAGCTGGAAAACACTGGAACGAGTACTTAGGGAGTCGTGGAGGCCGAGTCTGAGGGACCCCATGCTTAGAGGTCTGCCGGATGCCGGGGAGCCTGGAGGGGAAGCTAGATGTTTCCTGTATTCTTCAGAAAAGCTCTTGAGGATGAGGTGAGATAACGCTGTTCTTTTGAGAGGAACCCATGACGGTGACTCCTGGCCTGGCACCAAAACGGTGCCCTGTGCGTGCCTTTCCTTCTCCCCGTTGGCTGTTAGGTTCTGCCGAGCTGCAGGGACCAGTCTGACATTTGAACCCAGCATCTTCAGAGCAGAGACTTTTCTCCTGTGTCAACCGCGCCGGCCTGGTGGAGACCGGCCCCTGGTGGCGGCCTCGTCGGTGTCGCAGCTGAGTGGACTGCCCAGTGGCTGGGAGCGCAGACCTCCCTGGTGCTTTGCTCTCTGAAGGAATGGCACTGGGGCTGGGAGGGTTTTCTGGGACACCGGTGACAGCTTACGAGGGGACAGAGCATTATGGTTTGAATCCTGTGCCGTGGGCTGGTGGGTTGGCTTTAAAAGCGGTTGAATTCAGGCATCCGTATAATTAAGGAGGTTTAGCCTGTAATCCAACTTTTCTTTATGCATATGAGGAACAAAGTCCGTGAACATCCAGGTAATTACCCTGATTTTTAAAAAATCCTCACAGGGGGTTTAGAGTTGAAATACAGGCCTGCATCCCAATATCGGACCTGACCCGAGTTAAAAGGCCACGGCGTGGCACAGGAAGTCCTTTTGGAGAGGTTGGTGTTATGGAGGGGCCCTTGCCAGTGTACTGAGAATTCCACACGCCGCACTGCACTGGAACCTCCTTGGGAAGGGTATGTGCTGTCCATTTTCTCCTGCTCCTCCGCCAGAGTTTCAGATTCGTCAAGCCTCTGTTCTGGTGGCAGCTGGTGGCTACGTGGCCCAGGCGTGGGTAGGCCCAAAGTGGCTGTCTTGTCCTGAGAGATCCCAGGAGGCAGCGGGTATTTGCGCACGCGTGTGTGTGTGTGTGTGTGTGTGTGTGTCCTTAGCCCCCCCCCCCCGGCCCCCCCAGTCTCTGTCTCGAGCTCTCCCAGCTCTGTGGAGATGGCCCAAGATAAGGGCCTGCCCCCTCCACTTCCTGGCCAGTGTTACGTGACATTCCTTTAGGAGGCTCTAAGCCAATGTACCTTTTTTTGTAAACTCCATTTTGAAGCAGGCTGAAGCCTTCTATCGATCAGACGAAAGCCTTAAATCCTAGTCCCTCAAAAGTTCAGCGTTCCTGGTCATGCTTTCCCTCACAGTGACTTTGTGCAGCAGCTGAGTTTCATAGATGAGGAAGTCGGGGCTCGGGAGATTAAGTGTGTCCCACACAGCTGGTCAGGGTGGGGCGGGAGTTGGAGCTATGTCTGTGGGCTCCTGCCACTTGCCATGGCACCTTTCCGAGTGAGGCTCACCTCCCTCTCTATTTCACACGACCTCTGTTAGTCACTCATGGTGCTGGTTTTAAAACTTTGCTGGGCCACCTCCTCACCCGTCCCCTAGCGCCTTCAGCTCTGGTGCTGACTTAGAGCCTTTCTTCCAGCTGGATCCTTCTCTAGCCAACTGGCTTCTTGCTCCCCGACCCGGTGTAGCCACCCGGGAAAACCAAAGACTAATGTCTGGCACTTTCTTGCCTTTTTTTTTTTTTTTTGCAGGCCCCATATCTATATCCACAGCTCTGTGGGTTTTTTAGAATAGGAAGTGAAGTACTTCCTATATAAGCTTTTGCCATGCTGTGTCAAACTCATGTGTCCCCTGGCCTTGAGACCAGGATGCCAAATCAGATTCTTCTCTTCTAGTGTCGGCCGCAGAAAGTCGTTGACAACAGTGGTTACATTGAGCTCTTGACATTCTGCTGCAAATGTCCATTTTGGAAACCCTGCCTCTTTCTGCGCCCTCCTTTCCCCCTGTGTCCCCCCGCCCCCCTTCTTGAGTTTAGGAGACTGTTCCAGATTTTTGAAGGTTAGAGAGCTGGATATACGAGCTGAGAAACTATCTGGTAATGATAAGAGGCAGAAGTGAGCCAAACGATTTCCTGAGTATTCTGCAAGAGGACTTGGATGCAGGCCCAAAATAGGAAAATCTTTTTTCGATGTTCAGGTTGGAAAGACTTTTTGCTTGTCCCTAAAATTTTAGATTTGCTGCTCACTCTGGATTCAGAAAAACATTGCTCTAGCCAGTTACTGTGCCGTGTGAATTTCGCTGGTGTGTTACCAAGCTTTTTTTTTTTTCTTTAAGAAACCAAATTATAGATTCACACATGCTTATTAATTTTATTACTGATTCCATCATACCTCTGTATGGCTTTATAAACCAATAATTAATTGTAGGCCAGTAATAAAAAGTTTAATAGCTTCATGACCATTACCATAACCCCAAGACTCATGGAATGCGAGGGAGCTAAGGTGTATTTCAGGAGTGTGACTTTGTGGCAGAAAGTGTGAAGAAGAGCACATCAGGGTTCATGGGGCTGTTTTGTGTTCGGGGGAAAGAACTCAGCCCTCTAAGATTTTTTTTTTTTTTTTCCTCTAAGAGGTTGGGCATATCCTACATTTTATAACGGAATTTTATGTACTCTATTTTAGATGTTAGTTGTTTTAAAAGTGAAAGAAAGCCAAATTCTATTTTGCAAGATATTGCAGTTTTGCAGATATTCGGTGATGACAGAGAGGAAAACCTGAGAGGTGTCCCAGGAAAACACCGGCCTCAGAGACTTTACACAGTTTGTCCTGTTGGACCTCTCTGGCTTTTTCTTGTGAATTTCCTTTCTTTCGGGCGGACGTATTGGCCCCATTCAGTGGACATGGCCCTGAATTTCTTCGCTGGGCTTTCTGGACTCTGGGCAGTGTCTGGTCAGCTGGCTTTGCTGCTTCGTCGTGCCCCTGGCTGGGTGTGTTCTTGCCGGGCGTGGGTTGTGCATGTGGCCTTTGCTGGACCGTGTTGGGAAAGTCGAAATGCCTTCCTGTCTCAGGCTTGGTTGACAGTATGCTGCTTGTGTGCCTCCTTCTCATGGTAATCTGCCAACACCTTTCAGGATATTATGAAATTTAAACCAAATGAGGTTAAAATGGAGCCTCTGTGCCACTGAACAGACACGGACTGACTGTGGTCGTCCAAGACACTTTCCGCCGAGGCCGCAGGAGTTGCAGTCGGGGCTGACAGTTCTAAGCTTCCTTTAAGGGAACGACTCAGCCTGCGTGCTCACTTTTTATGGTGAGATTAATTGTCCACGTTTAAGGCATATTTCAGGAGCAGAATTCACTTGAAAATCAGAGGTGTCTTAAAGACATTTGCCTGTGTGTGACTTCTGCCCCCATCCCTGCTCCCCATGGGATCTGAAGGAGTGATGGTGGGATGTTTCCCAGTTACGGGTGACGCTGTTGGACTCTTGGTTGGGGAATTAAAGGGCAGCTCTCTGCTGAGCCGAGTACTTTTGAAGGACAGTGAGTCAGAGACGAGTGTCTCTCCCGGTGAAGCCCTCAACCAGCTCGGATCCACAAGACGGGCAAGGGCAGCTCTGGAAAGGGGGCTGAGGGGAGTGATACGCTTCCTTAGAAGGCACCGGGTGAGGGAAGAGTCAGCAGAAGGCGGCAGCTTTGGTGGTTGGCAGCTCAGAGCGTGCAGAAGAGCGCAGACATGGACGGGGCAGAGAGCACAAGCGTGAACGTGTGGAGAACTTGAGTTGGGAAAGTTGCGGTCTCAGGCCGTGTGGCCCGGGGCAGTCTGCATCTTGCACAGGTTTGCGGCCTTTCCTCAGGGGCCCCCCTCAGGGGGCTCATGAGGCTCGCTCATGCTGGGAGTCTGCGCAACACAGGAGCTGTCATTTTAGTGGCGTTTATTGTGACAAGATTTAAACTAGAGCTCTGTGGACTCTTTTGTCAGTTGCAGTGTTGTAGTTGAAACTCTTTTCTGGGAAGTTAAAAAAACTTTGAAGAATTGAAAGTAAATGAGGCAGTTCACCTTGGTGGTTAAACACTTGCCCTTGGAGCTCAGACAGACCTGGCACATTCCATAACTGCGTGACTTTGGGCGAGGGAGGGGCTTGATCTTCTGAGCCTGGGAATCTTTGGCTCCCGGGCCAAGGTGCTCAGGATGGTGGAAGAAGGGTAGCTTTGCTGGGAGAACCGTGCCGTGCTCCGTCCCGGCCCACGGTGGCTTTCTTCCCCAGTGTTGGGGGACGGGGTAGGCCATGACTGCCCCGAGGAGCTGGGCAGCTGGGGACACCTAAGAAGACCCACGTTGTGTGTGGGCCGTGTCAGTAGTGCTGGTGTCACAGCTGTGGGTCCAGGGCACTTACTGGGTCTACACGCATATCTAGAAGTGTCAGGTGTGCATTGAAATGAATTTGGGTTTTTTGAGAGTTGGAGGGGGACATTGGCTTACTACACTACGCTCTGGAAAATGGGGTAGAATGGCACGGACCTTGCTTGCTCTTGCTCATTTTCAAAGCCAAGATTCTCACACAGGTGGTGTGTCTACTGGGCACCAGTAGAGCAGTTCTACTGGGAACGGGCTGCCTCCTCTGAGGATGTTGGCCGAATTTCGCAAGGCTGGGACTGTGGGCAGGGCAGCTGGGTGCTCTTTCCCATTGACCAACTTCTTCCTCGGGCCTCTGCGGCTCTCCCTGCTCCACCTCCTTGCCTCCCATCACTTCTCTCGGAGTGGGTGGGGGGCTGGCCTAGAGCCGCAGTGACCTGGAAGACTTGATACTGGTTTGGGTGTTAGAGATTCAAGGAGATGCCCCTTGGCTCTCATCCCTGCCTTGCTGCAGGAGATCTCTGCATAGCAGACACACTCCAGATGCACACGTGCGCACTCTCGTGAGTGTGTGTGAGTGTGTGTGTGTGTGTGTGTG
>RCUC01125243.1:0-24921 GCA_003697995.1 Taxidea taxus jeffersonii | reverse complement strand
AAATTCTTTCAGCTCTTCTGTCCATTTGCAAATTTTCACAATAAATTCTATGGGAAATGATACCAAGAAAATGGGAAGATGGGTTTGGGAGGGTGGGCACATAGGTACGTGTACCTTCAGCTGCTCTGATTCTTAAATTGTGAGATGGGTTTATTAATATGCCTCATCACTTACATATACATAGAACATCTATTTTTTATCAGATATTATATGATAAAAATTAATTAAATCAAACAAAATGAGACATGAAATTAAGCATATTCCCTTAGAGTTTCTTTAGGGGCAGAGCAAATGTCAACTATTCTAAATCATTCTTTGCTTGCTGTCCACTGACAGCATAAAAGAGACATTCTGACAGTGTCCCCCATGTGTCAGTTGAGTTGGTTGAAATAAAAACTTTGTGCATCCTACAATAAAGAAACAAAATTCTCTAGACATTCTTAGAATCTGACAAAAGAGACAGTGACTTGGGAGGGTGTGAAGTAGTGGCTGAGAGTTCTTCTCGGCTCACACCAGAGCCTGAGCATCAGGGACCCTTGTCCTAGGCTAGGCTGGAGGGTTATTTCCTGGTCCAGGCTGACACTGGGACAACACCTGGGAAGCAGAGTAGGAACTGGGGTCATCTCTGAGTCACAGGTTTTTTTTTTTTAAAGATTTTTATTTATTTATTTTACAGAGAACTAGAGATCACACGTAGGCAGAGAGGCAGGCAGAGAGAGAGGGGGAAGCAGATTCCCTGCTGAGCAGAGAGCCCAATGCGGGGCTTGATCCCAGGACCCTGAGATCATGACCTGAGCCGAAGGCAGATGCTTAACCCACTGAGCCACCCAGGCACCCCTGAGTCACAGTTTAGAGCAAGGAATAGAACAGCTGCTAAAGCTAAGGAAGAAAGTGCACTTGGGGGTTAGCTGGCAACAAGGGTACCAATCTGAGGCCACCTACCTATGACCCAAGAAACCCAGACTGATAAGGTTCCAGCTTCCTCACAAGGGATTTCCACAGATCCTCCAGTGCAAGAATGACGGCTCAGAAACTGGGGCTTTGCCAGGTGCTGGGGTATGAACCCCTTCCTTCTGCAGGAGAATTTTTATGCCAGCTTCCCAATCTTACATGAAATTCCAATTATCAATATTCATCAAGGATAACAGGCACCCAGGAAGCAGTGGGTATACTGTGCGTCATCACACCCTCAGTAACTTTATTTAATCAGACTGTTTCCCTAAACACATAGTTAGGAGCGGACATCTTCTGGAGGGCGGCCTATGGTCACCGGATGCCAAGGGAGCAACAACCCATTTCAACACTATACATTTGGTTGTCCAGAAGCAGACCAATCCCTCCATTCCAGGAACCAGATAGCAAAACCTCTGTGCCCTGCTCAACATTCCAAGTGGCCTTTTAATTTTCCTCTGGCTCTTTTGTCTTTCCTTCATGTGGGGGTGGGAAATTTGTTTTTATATAATCCTTGAACCTAACCACCCTCTAGCTCTGCCCACCCTATCCCATCCTCTGGGAATGAGAAGACTGGTGTTTTCCTTCTTTCTCGGGTACCTCCACTCCATGCCTCCCTTGCCACAGACCTGAGAACGCTTCCCAGGTGGCCCAGATATGACTGGAACATTCTCAGGGTGGTCATTTACATCTGAAAACTGGGGTTTGCTGCTTTGTTAATGTTTTTTCCCAGAGAACCTTAGTTTCTAAGATTCTGTAGATTATATTCTACACAAAATCAAAATATACAGACAACCAAAGCAGCCCTAGTGAAAAAGGGATGGGAAGTCTGAGCTCTCCTTTGAACCTGAGACTTCCATGCACACAGCATGAGAACAATTGCCTTGCAGGGAATGAGGGTTAGGAACCCAAAGCAGTGGGCGATTAAAGACATAGTGAGGGATTTGACAAGGGCAAACAAAACAACCCCGAGGGAGGGACTGGTCTAGCTGTTTGCGTCCTACAGGCTGCTTACCCATTCCAGCCTGGGAGGAAAAGCATCCTTTTCAGTGAGCACATGGCTTTCTGTGGAGCCTCTGACTGCTGTGTCCAAGGATTCCTTATAATGCGACTGAGAAAATAAGAGTATTTCCCAACACCTTGTATTCCTTTGAGCCTCTTATAATGAGGGCAGACTTCTAATTGTCACATTGGTTCCCTGTAGGGATCTGTGCCAATTAAGAGCATTTTGAGTGCCGGGGGGAGGGGCAGGCACCAAGAGTCCCATGTCTCTCTTGATTGTTTATTTTCCTCCAATCGAAAGCATGCTATTAAAAGTGATTTTGAACATGAAGGAACACATTACATTCAAATGCACTTAATAACAGTTTAATTAGTACATAAGTATAATTTGACCTGTTAGTTTGAGTGCATGTAATACTGCTTTAATTAGTACACAAGTAAAATTTCACCCTGTCTGCAAGTGTGTGTGTGTGTGTGTGTGTGTGTGTGTGTTTGATGTCAAACAGACATATATGAAAGGGTTTTTATGAAAAAGAAAAATTTCAGAAGGTTCTAAAGCCCAGTGGTAAAAATACTGAGTTGTAGAGTAGATTTTTTGTTCTTTTAACTTATAATACGCATAAGCAACTCTCAGTGACTGTGAAAGTCTTGTATCTGCTTAAATATTCAACTCAGTGAAACTTAAAGCTCACCAGCACATAAGTAACATTAAACTAGTCTCAAAAGCTGTCAGATGAAATACCAAAAAGCATTTTATTTTTATTATCTACAAATGTCATCTTACTGAAAAGATTTCCTCTAATGCAGCTGACAACTGGGAGAAGGGATAAGAATGCCCAACCCTTTGAGGGAGATTCTATATTAAATACTTTCAAGTCTGGTCATTTATCATTCACAGGCAATTCTTCAAATTTCAGGACTGTAGACTTTTCTAGGATATGAGCTAAAACTCCCAGGAGGGGGAAAAAGGATTTTCTTTCATTACTTCTTATACATCGTCTCATATCATTGAATTATATTTTCTGAAACTGTCTTTTCCCACTAGATTGTCCACGCAGAGCTCCTAGGTGTCCTATCCCTGGAGCCTAGTGGATTTGCTGAAAGTGTGATGTCTAAATTCCAAATGTTCACTCAAGTTTTGAACAAGACCTAAAGAAATTCCAGAAAGAGACACCAGGAAATACAACCTGAGAATGAGATCTTATGTAACAGCAGACCAGAACTTAAATGTGTATTTGTGTGTGTAACTAGTGATTCTGAACAGCACAACACTTTGGTGGAATTACATTTCCCATCACTCACAATAGTTTTGGAACTCCTTGACTGTCAAGTTGGAATCTTCATTCCATACAACAAAGTCAGGCACTTTATTCTTTTACAAATCAATACCCTTATCTTCTCTTTGTTTTAAAAATTAAAATGTGAGAAATAAAATAAAATAAAATTAAAATTAAAATGTGAGGGACAGAATACCGTTCAAAGCACATGGGTTCTCCATGTTGGCATTCTCCCATCTCGCCCACCAGTGTGCCCCCATTGACCTTCTGTAAGAAGGCAAGACCGCACACCAAGCCACGCCAGCATTGCCATCTCTAAGTTAGAGGACACTGGTTCCATTCATGTCCTGTAGCCGCCTAACCTACAGTCTTTCTTCCCTGTGTGCAAAAGGACACTTGCCCTGCATACATCCTTCCCTGGTCCTACTTCCAGATGAACTCATTGTCTGACTCCCTTGGGACCCGTGCCCTTGCGCTATCCTCACTGTCACCCATCAGCTGGGCCACTTTCTCTCTCAGAGGTGCTGGCACCCAATTAATGAAGTCCTCCTAATCCTGCTTTTGCTCCCCAAACCAGCCTCCTGGCCTGGGTGCTCTGTGACCTAACAGCTCTTCTTTGGACAAAATAATACTCCTTTCCCTAATGCAGCTGACACGGCTGATTTAAAATCAGGCCCTGCTACCCTTCGAGGTTGTCTCCCGCCATCTAATCTCTGCATGTGTGCTCCCCATTTGGGGCCTTTTCACAAGCTGTAATCTTCTGGCGGCCGACTCCTTTTTTTGGTCTAAGCTAGTTTGTGTGGATTTCTGTTACAACCAAGGGCCCTAGTGCACCTATGACTGGAAACGAAGTGTGCACCCTGGAATGAACTTCTGTCCAGAAGTTCTGATGGTGTTCAGCAAACAAAATTACTTTGTCTTCATAATCTCATGGCTCTGAGCTATCCAGGAGGATCAAAAGCCACAATCTTGTCAGGAAGGGAGTTGCCTCTACCTGGGCATGGGAAGTATATCTAAGATGGGAAGATGAGAAAAAAACAGTAAAATGTAATTTTGTCAAGGAGTATGTAAGAGTGGTGTAGGGAATAGCAAAGTACTAGCATCTAATAATTGGGCCCCTAATTTTTTTCTTGCAGAAGTGGAACTGGGCTTTGGAAGTAGAGAAGCCTAACTTCTTTTTTTGAGCTTTGCCTAGACCAGCCATTCATCCCAACTCATGAGGTGGGCAAAGGACAGGGGTGCTGCTGACCATTCTCCATGGCACAGGACAACCCCTAACAATATAGAAGTGTTGACCCAGCCCCAAATAATAGTGCTTTTCTTGAAAAACCCTGCTCTAGACTCTATTTTCCCTCTTGACTAGTATTACCTTTATTTGCAGATTCTACATCACCAATCATTTAAAATGTGATGGAAAGGTAACAGAATTAGTAATGCACATCCTGAGTCTGTCTTCCTGCTGTGAAAGCAACAATGAGTAACACATGTCATGACTCCTTGTAATTACCCAGTAACGTAAAATGAGGGGGAGGCAATGATTTCTTTTTTTATTAATTTTAAATATACAAGCAAGCCATGAACACACTCTCCTGCTAAAACAATGGAAACTTCACAGATAGAAGTCAAGTTTCCCGGGACGCCTGGGTGGCTCAGTTGGTTGAGCAGCTGCCTTCGGCTCAGGTCATGATCCCGGTATCCTGGGATGGAGTCCCGAGTCGGGCTCCTTGCTCGGCGGGGGGCCTGCTCCTCCCTCTGCCTCTGCCTGCCTCTCTGTCTGCCTGTGCTCGCTCTCTCTCTCTCTCTCTCTAACAAATAAATAAATAAATAAATAAAATCTTAAAAAAAAAAAGTCAAGTTTCCCTAGCAACCACCCTTCTTTGCCCTCCGAAGAAGACTAGACGACTAGACTTTCAATTTATTCTCAGCTTGGTTTGTATCTTTCTGTAGTGAACAAAGGGCCATTTCCTGCTCCTCTTAAGCTACTTATTTCACCAATCTGGCAGGAGTAAAATAACATCCATTGTTGCTTACCCTGCATATTGTTAATTCAGGGGAAACCGAGGATCTTGTCATATGTTCACTGACAGCCTCTAGTTTCTCTAAGAATTGCCAGTTCATTTTCCTTGCCCGTTTGTGTTGGTATAGGAATTGATTAAGATCCCACTGATTAGGACCCTAAGTGCTTTGACAAGTATATCCAGGTGTTGCAAGTGCATTCTCCCAGCTCCTCCTCGCCACTTGTGCTTGTTTCTATGTTATCCTGCTTTAGACAGAAGCTTTCAATGTTTTGGTAAGTGTGGAATTTGTCAAGTGTTTCCCAGAAAGGTATTACTTTTGTTGTTTTGTTTAAGGTCTTCCCAACTCGGTGATTTATAAATTCCAAATTTCAATTCCTTCTTTTAGAATAAAGGCTGCTGCCCACCATTCAAACAGCTCCTAGGAGGCCAGGTGCTCAGGATGTAGGACCTAAACACCCAGCCACCCTCAGACATCTGCACCCAGAGTCTAAAACCCACCAAGTCCCAAACAAATCACTGACTTCCCTCTGGCCACAAACTGCTCCCCAGTGAGCACCCCGCCCCACTCAAGGCATCCCTGCCTCCTCCATTCCCTGACTTCTACATCTGCCACCAAGTTCTTTCGATCCTACTTTCCAGTGACCTCCACTTCTCACCCCTCTACATATAAGTATATTGACACTTATCAATATATAGAAAGCTGTCAGCCTGCTTCCCATTGCCCACCCTCTCCTTACAGATTCACAGCTGCCTCTCAACTGACACTCCTGCCTCCGGTCCCAGCCCCCCATAGCTCATCTCCCACCACGCTGCTGGAGAGCCATTCTCGAAACCTGAGTTTGATTCTTCAATTCTTCAACTCTTTAAAGCCTTTCAGTTGTTTCATCTGAATGAAGGTCAAACACATAGCACAACAGAAAAGGTTCTGATGGCTTTGCCACTGCCTACCTGCCCATGCTTATTCTGGCCACCACCCTTCCCTCTTTCCCTATCTCCAGCCATACTGAGCCACATACGGAGCTTTCGTCTCTGCCCGGAACTTTCCTGGGCCACCCCTACACACCCTCTCAGGTGCAGTTCAGGCCTCAGGCCCTGAAAGCTGCCCTTCCCTGACCCTACCCTCCACTCCCCTCCCAGTCTCAGCTGAGTATCACTCTTTAGCTCATCCCAGGTCCTTATGCTCACCTCAATCTAGGCACACAACAAAATGTTCAATAATTGTGTTTCCTTGTCTGTCTCTCACACAGGCTGGATGCATCAGTGTGGTCTGAATTAATAATATTCCTTTATTTGAGGAACACTCTGAAATGTGATCTTCATGCAATGCAAGGTGCAAAATGCAGAGGGCACCAAACAAAAGCGAAATGGGTCCAGATCCTGCTCTCAAGACTTGCACACAAATCTGCTTACAAAGATAAACTAGTTAGAAATTGACAAAGGACAAAAGAGAAATATATCCCATGTGGTATGGGGGGGCAGGGCAAAGAAGCAGGAATAACTGACTGCTGGGAGGAGTGGAGTGGAGGCGTGTGATGTGTGAGTATTCGAGAGTCCTGCCTTTGCAGTGTGGTTGCCTGGTTCAAATCCTAACTCCGGCATTTCTTTACTGGCAGATCACTTGACCTCTCGAAGACTCAGCTATTTCATCTCTATAGTGGGACGGGAGTTGATCGTCATAGTACCTGTGTCTGAAGACTGTCTAAGAATTAGATGAGGTAATGGTAGTAACACTCTTAGCATACTAACAGTAACACTCTAAGTGCTAACCATAAAGTAAGATAAAAATAAATGTTATGAGCCATTATTATAGAAGGAAGAGTGGCATATGAGTTAAGACTCACATCATGCAAATTTTGTAGAGATAAGTTTTTTTAACTCCATAACCCCTTAACCTTCTTTTTACCGTTTCCTCCCTTATTTTCCCTAAGCACGCATTTCCTAAAAATTGTCTATCAGCTTCACTCTCCCCATGTACTCATTCCATCTCCTTGTGGGTGTCTGTTATAATGTCTTCCCAGGTCCTTCTAGAATCTGAGTATCTGGACCTCTCCAAACCTGTCCCCATCTGTAGTTGGTCGATCATGTGCTGTTAAAATTCCTATCTACCTGGAACTTCAGGGTGTGATCCTATTTGGAACTAGGGTCTTTGCAGATGATATAACTAAAGATCTCAAGAAGAAATCAACCTGGATTTAGGGTGGGCTCTAAATCCAGTGACTAGTGTCCTTATAAAAGAGGAGAGGCCACAGCAACACAGGGAAGAGGGTCATGTGAAGACAGAGGCAGAGATTGGAGAAATGCTGCCATAAACCGAGGAACACCTACAGCCACCAGGATCTGGGAAACAATAGGGGCAGATTCTCCCCTAGAGCCTTTGGAGGAAGCATGACCCTACCTTCACCTTGACATGAGATTTCTGGCCTCAGAATTAGGGGAGAATCAGTTCCTCTTGTGGTAAGCCACCAAATTTGTGATAATTTATTACTAGGAAATGAATCCACCATCCCATCAAAATGTAATAACACAGGGTCTTTCTGGAACATCCTATTCTGATCATGTCTCTTACCTGCCTCGCATCCTTCAGTAGCTGCCATAACCTCTGGGAAGAAATGCAAACTGTTCAGGCACGGCACACAGTGTCCTTCCCACTGGGCCATCTCTGAGTTCTTTGGGTGCTTCTGCCATCACACTTGGCCAGACGCTCCCTGGCCACACACCCTTTGCTTGTGCCACCATTCCTGGCCCCACCGCCTAGCCTGGCATCTGGCAGGTCCTACTTCCCTCTAAGATGAAGAATTTAAATGGACCCTTCCACTCAATGACCAGAATGCTTGCAGAACGGTTAAGGTCATTCACTTTAATTCCTCATTACTCTCGAATGCTCACAGATTCCTATCACACTTTCTCTCAAGTCACTAATCATCTATAATAATCTATAAAGGATAATCTGAAATATAATAGATGATTATATATTACAGATGAATTAAGCAGTTACTAGCAATTTTTTTTGACATAAGGAGGCTTTTAAATGTGACTAATCACTATTCTTTCTAAAAGGATCAATAATAATAAAAATTTGGCTCAGAGGTCAGCTTTTCCAGTCAGCCTTCCCTCATTCGTCTCTGCCTTGCTGTTGATTAGGTATTTCTTCTAGAACTAGATAACACTTTATCCAAGGCAGCTTCTAACTTAACGTTTACCATATTAAATCCTTCTGATTTGTCAGTCTCCTTCACTAGACTGTAAGGGTTTTGACCATGTCCCACTCATCTTTTTGACTCAATGGCTATAACTGCTTGAACCATGTGGGGGTGCTTATAAACACTGGTTGAATAATTGAATGAATGAGTGAGTGAGAAAGGAGTTAGAAGGGAGGTCTCCCTCTGGAACCCAGAATCTCAGCACATGCCAAAGCCTTATAGCATGCTTTCTTACCTCTGGCATGACTGATTGATGGACGTAGCCTCCAACTTTATTTGTCTGACTATAAAGCTCATAGCATGTTTTCATAACTGCTGGCATGGTTGATTGATAGGGAAGCCATTGCCAAAAGAGTTAAATATTTACATTGCGTTCACAAAGCCTGTCTATGGATAAAAAGCCCCAAAGAAATGCAAAGAACTCCTGGATACCCCTGTCCTTTTCAAGCACACAAAGAATAAAAATAGAAACACTCTAATGTCCCCAAAGTAATCCAAACTTCACACAATGTCTGGCACTTTTTTTTAAGGCGGAGGGCACGCATGGGGTGGGAAGGGACACAAGGAGGGGGAGAGAAAGAGAGAATCTTCGGCAGGCTCGCTCACTCACTCAGGAGCCAAGGTGGGGGCTTAACCTCAGGGCCCTGCGATCAAGATCTGGGCCGAAATCAACAGTCGGCCACTTAACTGACGGGGCCACCCAGGCCCGCCCCAAACATCTTACACCTTTATGAATAATCTATTAAATTGGTATTAATGACTTGTGATGAGTGAAAGAAGACTGAATGGCAGAGGAGACTGTATCCATTCACACACACACATCCGTGAAACCCATCTCCTTGACATTATTTTCTAATTTTCTAACTTTATGATATATACTCAAATGTAATTCACAGAGAGTACACTATAATTAGAAATTTCAGCAAGGATGGGCACTTGGGTGGCTCAGTCACTTAAGCTTAAGCGGCTGCCTCTGGCTCAGGTCATGAACCAGGACCCTGGGATGGAGTCCCACATTGAGCTCCCTGCTCAGTGGGGAGTCGCTTCTACCTCTCCCTCTGCCTGCCACTCCTCCTGCTTGTGCTCTCTCAATCTCTGTTAAATAAATAAATAAAATCTTTAAAAATAAAAAAAAGATTCTTTTTCTCCCTCTCCTTCTCCCCACCCCTGCTCACCCTCTCTCTCTCAAAATAAAATAAGAAAGAAAGAAAGAAAGAAGTTTCATGTAAGTGGCTACCAATGTGTTTTAGAAAACTCCAGCTGTGGACACACAAACCTTTGAAAACAGGAAAGAAAACACACACACACACACACATACACACAATAAACACAAATAGTTCCATAACACACTGTAGTCACACTTGAAATACCTGCCAGTGAAAAATTAAAATCTTTCATTTTCATTATTCATTACTGAGTGACTGAAAAGCCCTTACCATTAAAACTGAACTTCCAGCTAAATGAAGTTAAGGCATTTCTCAAAAAGTGGAAAGGTTCTAAGGCAGGGGAGCACTTAAGAATAAAGGCAGGTATATTCCCAGACTCACAGAGGAAAGAGGACCTAGTCTTCCTTCTGCCCACACCGGTGCTCCTCACTCCTAAGACACTCCCTGATCAATGAATTCTTGTGATGACATGTGGCCTGCGTGATGATATTCTAAATAACACGCCAGGTAAGTACTGTGCCACACTTGGCATCTCTAATTCTGGAAAGAAGAGTCTGTGCCCACCCGCCCTGTGCTGCCCCTCCTTAGTCACTCCTGGAGACCTGAGCTAGGTCAAGGTTGTAGCCATGGTGCATGGCGGGGGTGGGGGAGGGTCCATGGCCCCGTCAGCTCAATTTGTTCTCACAGAACTGCACCTCCAGCTCAGAAATGTACTTCCCTGTTTTGTTGTTTATGTACCTTTCGTTAGCTGGCTTCTTTTTAAGTAATTGAGGCATAAAACAAATTAAAAAAAAAACACAATAAATAACAAATGGCAATGAAACAGACTTCTTCCTATTCTTTCCCCCTGCTTCCGTGTCTCCTACCCACTGGGAAGAGATATCAGTTCCCCCAGACTGATCGTCATCACCCAACCTGATCTGCAGCCTCCCCTTCAGGGAGAAAGAGAAAGCCAGGAGCATGTGGGGGTTGTGGGTGACCCTGGCTAGCTCCCTGGGTGACTGGACTGAGGCCTGGAATTTCCAGTGGAAGTTCTAAAGCTTGGTCGTGGTGGGGCAGGAACACAAACAGAAGCAGAACCTGCCTCCAACCCTACTCTTCACAGCACCTCCTTCTAGACAGAACAAGGGAGGTGGCTGGCATACAGACAGGAATGGGGGATGTATGTGGGTGTGTGTGTGTGTGTGCGCGCGCGCGCACGCGCACGGTGTGTAGGCACACCCATGTGCCAGCTGATCAACCCTAACCAGGTTCTCCTTTCCCTGAATGGTGTACAATCCTCCCCAAGATGAAATGTGGTGGAGTTTGCATTCTCTTCTCCAGTAGCTTGGCAGTAGAGGGAAACTGTTCTGGAAACTGGGCTGGTTGTTTTCACTGGGAGCCCTTGGCACAGACAGGCACAGCAAAAGACTTCTGAGACTCGCTCCAACTTGTCTGTACCACCGCGCTTCTAGTCCCCTTTCCTGCCTTTGCTGGTCAGGGTACAGAGGCTGATGCTGGGTTGCTTCTGTTCAGTGAGCATAACAGTCATGGTCACACACGTGGTAACACACGTAAGTGACTCTTCCCCATACAGCTCGTGTCACCTTAAGCAAGTTCCTTAACTTCTCTAACACTCATTTTCTTCATCTGTAAAATAACAGGAATAGTTGCCTCCTCACAGACTTGTTGAGAAAATTAGCCAAGATGATCATGTAAAGTCAGCTATAATAGTACCTGGAACATAACAAGTGCTCTATAAATTAGAGCTGCTATGACTATTTGTAATTATTATAGTGATAGGGGACCTTTGTTTATAGACAGCACTAACTCAGCACACAGTGGCATCCCTGGGATCTCCTGTGAGACCTTGCTCAGTTTTCTTTCCTCCCAATGACATCTCCCAGCTTACTACTTGTAGTGGCATGAATGGCTGCCTCTCCAAAAGAGATGTCCACATTCTAATCCATGGGATCTGTGAATGTGACTCTGTTTGGAAAACGGGTGCACATGTAAGTAAGTCAAAGATCTTGAGATGAGGCGATCATCCTGGACTGTCCAGGCAGGCCCTAAATCCAGTGACAAGTATCCTTATAATAAACAAATGGAAGAAAGACCCAGAGAGAAGAGAAGGCACATGACCATGGAGACACAGGTCAGATCTGGGAAGCCACCAGCCAACAAATGTGTGGAGCCACCAGAAACTAGAAGAGGGAAGGAACCAATTCTCCCAGAGCCTCTGGAGGGAACACAGCCCTGCAACCTCTTGATTTCAGACTTCTGGCCTCCAGAATAAATTCCTGTCATATTAAACTGCCAAGCCCATGTTAATTTGTTATGGCAGCTTTAGGAAATTAATATGCTTATAAATAAGTTTTAAATGATCTCCTACTTATTTTTAAATTTCTTTTTAAATTTCAGTTTGTTTGGTAAAGCAAAATGAGACAAAGCGTAGCAACAAGTGATTCAATAGTCAGGTAAATGTCCTAATCTATAAATCTTGATGTTCGCTGAAGTGGAGATCCAACTGTTTACGGTATTAATAACATCAATCATGTTTTCCTCCCTCCATCATTTATGAAGAAAGAGAGATCACAGAGCAAGTGACAGATGTTTCCATCACATTTGCATATTCAAGAAAGACAAATGGGCTGCCAAAGGAGAAAGCTGATGAAAAGCACCAGCATTTCCCAAGGAATTAACAGGAGATGGATCATAGCTGCACTCATAATTTCAAGGACACAAATGCACACAAGTAACATGACAAAGTTAGCATAGTAACAAACAAAGGGAAATAGGGCAAGGAAAAAAATGAAAGGAAAAAATTTAACACATAGCTTAATTAGCCAATAATAATATAATCATTGAATCTTAGTAACACAGAGACACCAGCCGTCGTCTCGTTCACCCTCCAAGATAATGAAAGCGGTAATCACCTTCCCAGTACCCCCTGACAGTTGTTATTCAGCCTGTGCTTGAATACTTCCAGGAACAGGGAGTTTACTACCTCACAAGCCTGCATTACTGAAAGCTTTATTGAAGTACCTTTCTTAATCAGAACAAGACAAAATATATCTCGCCACTGGTATCCGTTCTTATTTAAGAGCTTGACACAATTCTTGCATTTCTTCCTTTGACAGGTAGTCTCCAGGTCTGTGCTATGAGCCAGGCCCTGTAGTGACAAGGATCTAGAAACCCAGGAGTGAGTCTGCTCTGACAGCTGGGCCAGGCACACAGTGGGAGGCAGGCAGCGAGCAGACAGGTCCTCTGCTGTGCTGCTCACAGGGTTACAATGGGACATCTGAGGAGGGGATTCACAAGGAGAGCTTTCTGGTAGGATGACCCATGAGTTGGGTCCTGAAAGCTGATTAAGTCTCAGCCTAAGGAAAGGTGTGTGTGGGGAGGGGGAATGCAGGGAATATCCAGGAGGAAGGGGACCCAGGCTTTCAGTCATGCAGTCAAATATTTTCGAGCCCATCTAATAGGTGCCAAACATTGTTTTAGATGCACAGAGGAGGCACAGAGAAGGAAAGCTCAGCAGTTTTCATTCTTGTAGAGGACACAAACAATACACTACATCATTGATGACACAGCCAATAAACAAAATAAATAAGAAAATATATAGTACGTCAGGTGATGACAGGTGCAATTGAACATAATGTTGTAAAGCAGGAAAGGGGGACATAGAGTGCCTGGGATGGGTGGGCTGAATTTCAACAAGGCGTGCCCAGCTGAGCACACTGAACCAGGCAAAAGCCCAAGGAAAGGCGAGTGCTACCTGTTCTTTTCTCCACTCCCCCAACTTGACCTCAACACATCTGATGGTGTTGAGCCTACCTTCTCTCTGCCAGCCCTTCTCATTCACAGGTCAAGCCCAAAACTTAGGGATATGAATGCCATTAAACAGAATAAAGAGAAAATAATTCTATCAACAACAATAAAAAAAAAGGTCATCTCAAAGTACAGTACCATAGGAACATGCCAAAGGGATTCCTTTCAGAAAAGTGACACTGAAATTATTCTGTCACTTATTCCCAGTCAGGACCCACAGATCTACCTGGGCCTGGCAAGAGAGATCCCTGCACTGGGCCCCACATGGTCACGGTCCTACCAGTCCCTTCGGCCTAGAGACACACACACCCGGAGCCCACATCCCCTCAAGAAACCTGGTGATTCAGAGGGAGAAAGAAGCTATAGAAATGAAGGAGAGATAAGTTCTAAAAATTAAATAAGGTAATTAAATTGAGTAAGGTAAAAACAAAACAAATTAAATGGGAAAAGGGACAGAAAGGCGGGCCAGAACATTCTGAAGCACTGAAATTCATGGAAAAAATGGTTAAAAGATATATTTAAAGGTCCCTGAGGTAAAATTTGACAAAGTTTTATTGGTCTTTCTGAGGGAACGAGACATAATGGCATCTTATGTGGAAGTAGCCATTATAATTGCTAAAGAAATTTGGGGGGAATTAAAGAAAATCAATGAGATGTATTAAAAGCATTTTACTTTATTTTTTTAAAAAGATTTTATTTATTTATTTGACAGACAGAGATCACAAGTAGGCAGAGAGGCAGGCAGAGAGAGAAGGGGATGCAGGGCTCAATCCCAGGACCCTGAGATCACGACCTGAGCCAAAGGCATAGACTTAACCCACTGAGTCACCCAGGCACCCCTGAAAGCATTTTAAATGTTCAGTAATTAACAGTGTTGACCTGGGCAGAGGTTGACAGATCAATGGAACAACAAGAAGTTCTAAAAATAAACCCTAATAATACACCTAAGACTCTGTGATTGATAAAAGTGGTATTTCTGAATAATGGGGAATGGAGGGATCCCTCAAGAGTGGTTCTAGAAGATTTATGGAGGAAAACTATACCTTTATCTTACAAAATTAAAGTTTAAACACTGAAACATGAAAAGAAATCCATTAAAGTAATAGTAATGGGTAGAGAGTTACATCCTGTTGGGAGTAAAGGTGGCTTTTGTTTTGCTAACCATATGGGCTAAAACCTGACACCATAAAGTGAGGGACTGAAGGCTCCGACTACAGAAAGAACAAGAAATGTTTTGTCTGAAAAAGAATCATAAAATCCAAGGACAAAAAACAAACTGGGGGAAATATTGAAAATGTGTAAAAGACAAAAGTTGGCGTTGCTTACAAATAAAAAGTATCTCAGATTATAAAACAAACAAGTAGACATGTAGACAATGGGCAAAGGTCTCCAAAAATCAGGAAGTGCAGACAGACAAAAGCATATATGAAGCTGCTTCATCTTACAGTTATCAAAATAACTCAAAGGAAAACAATAGTTGCATTTTCTTATTTATCAATTGGCAAAGATTTTAATAAATGATAAAATGTGACACTACATTTGTAAAGATAACACAGAAATGCTGATTTTCATATTTGTTGGAATTATAAATTTATAAAAACTTTCCAATGGGCCATCTGGCAATAAAGATCAAAAACCTTAAAACTTTGCATATACATATACCCAAGTTCTACTTTTAGGAAATTTTTTGAATGAAACTAACAAATCTGTGTGTAAAGATTTAGCTAAAAGGACATCAATGTCAAAGTTACTTGTGTTAGGGAGAGATGGAAGGTTAAATAAACTATCACACTCATACAATGGAATGAATGTTTAAAGCACTGATTCTCAATGTATGGTCCTTAAACAAGCAGTTCCAACATCATCTGGGAACTTGTTAAGAACACAGACTCTCACCTTTCCCAGACTTACTGAGTCACAAATTCCCCAAGGTCATGCCCAGCAATCTGTTTTAAGAAACATTCCAGGTAGCTAACCATAAGAAACTCTCAACAACAGAGAACAAACTGAAGGTTTATGGAGGGAGGTGGCTGGGGGATGGGCTAGATGGGTGATGGGCATTAAGGAGGGCATTTGTTATGATGAGCACTGGGTGTTATATGTAAGTGATGAACCACTGAATTCTACTGAAAGCAATATCACACTACATATTAACTAACTAGAATTTAAATCAAAATTTGAAGGGAAAAAAAAGGAAACATTCCGGTAATTCTGACGCACACTATAGTTTGAGAAATTCTCATTTACTGTATGAATCAGGGTCCTAGGAGGAACGAGACAGGACACTCAAACTGGATGGTTTGAAGAATTTTTAAAAAGGTAAGGTAATTTTACGAAGAATTTTACGAAGGTAAGTAAACTACAAGGGTGGTACAGGATTCTCAGACTGTAAGAGTGGGGGTGCATTATTATCCCAGGAAGGTACTGCCTGACCAGAGCCCCAAACCCCCAGTAGTCCCTAGTCCCACAGGGCAGCAGGAATAGAATAAATACCCTTGCTTAACTCTGCTTCCCCTCTCCAGTCTCTTCTGGTGCTCCTCACTGAATGAACCCAGAGGGCAGGGGAGTCTCTTTTGTGCCCTACAGCTCACTCCAGCCAAGCCCTGGGCAGAGGCAGGATGAAAGGACAGGAAGGTTTGAAGGGGCAGAGGAATGTAGGCAGCACTTGTAGCCATACAAAAAGATTGTGGGGAATGATGTCCATATGTACAGTGTTTATGAAGTATCACATTTTGATTTTTAAAAAATTTTTAAGTTTACTTATTCATTTTTGGTAATCTCTACACCCAAAGTGGGGCTTGAGCTCATGACCCTGAGATCGGGTCTCATGTTCTTCCAACTGAGCCAGCCAGGTGCCCCAAGAAGGATCATACTTTTAAAAAGCAGAATATAATCCCTTTATCATTAAAAAGTGTATATCATACATAGTTTGCTTACATGCACACATATACATGTAAAAACTGCTTGCAGGACACCTACCAAAGTATTAATAGTAGTTATTTCTAGATTTTGAGATAATGGGTAAGTTCTTATAACTTGGTTCATTTTGCTTCTCTGTATTTGTTACTTGATTCTTTTTTACTTATCTATATTTTCTAAAAGTTATTCAATAACCATGTAAGATGAAAAATTAAGGCACCACTCACCAAATCACGAATAAAAGAATCTCAAAATTAGAAAACTGCTATATTTTCCTCATACCTTAATTGTTTATTTTTCATAATAATCACCCATATTGGGTACCTGGGTGGCTCACTTGGTTGAGCAACTGCCTTCAGCTCAGGTCATGATCCTGGAGTCCCGGGATCAAGTCCTGTATTGAGCTCCCTGCTCGGTGGGGGGGGTCTGCGTCTCCCTCTGACCTTCCCCCTCTCATGCCTGCTCTCTTTCATTCTCTCTCTCTCTCTCAAATAAGTAAACAAAATCTTAAAAAAAAATAATAATCACCCATATTTGGTCAACATGTATTGCCTTTTAACTTTAAAACATTTTGGAAACAATAGCTAAAGAAGGGATAAATGTAGTGGCTAACAATATAATTAATATTGCCTAATAAACATTTCTTAAGGGAACACTATGAATACAGCCCTGGCACAAAGTGTTTCCTGACTTAGTGCTCACAGAAGCTTCAAAGATGAGAGTTCATTAGTTCCACTGTATAGCTAAGAAAACTAAAGCTCTGGTACGTGAAAGGTACCAGTCTCGGACTTCACATCAGTGGGGAAGCAAAGACTCAGTTCAGACTAAGACCAAAATCTGAACTCTATATTTCTGCAGATGTGAATCAATTTGATTTTGAAAAGAACGTATCAATTCAATCCCTAGAAAAATAAACCCCGTGACAGAGGGATTCCCTGCATAATATCACACAGCAGGTTATTACCTAAGAGGGGAGCAATAGTTTCACATCAATTATTATTGATCTAATTATTATAATTTCTTTAGAATAATAGATTTAGTAATATTTAAAATGTATAATAAATTATAATTTAATAGTCTACTTGGAGAAGATTTGTATAGCAAATATGAAAACATTTAAAATACTCTAGTCTTAAATAATACAGCCAGAAGACTGAATCTGCTGATAAAATATTTTCTGAGTGTTTGAGAAAAGCCACTGGAAAGAATTCATTTTCAACTATGAAATCACTGGAGTTTATAGTTTAATTCAGACCACTGTACCTGAAGCAATACCTCCCACAACTTTTAATCTATCCTATAAATGTTTGACTTATTATGCTTTATTGTATTTGTTATGCTTATAGGCTGAGTGGTACTATTTGTGCACCTGACTCTCATTTGGAGGGAAACTCCTCTGAAATAAAGATGCGTATTTTTATTAGTATTGGTTTCCACAATGACTAGAAAAATGCCCAGCTTTGTGAATGGGAATGCATCAGTTAGGACAGGCTAAATTAAAACTGTGGTAGCAAATAATCAGCCTAGATCTCATGGGCTTAATCCAACGAAAATTTCTTTTCTAAATCGCACTACCTCCCAAACCTTGGTCAGTAGTAGAGGTATGTTTATCAGGAACAGACATTGATGGTAGTTTCAGCTTAACACATGCTGTCTGGATCACCTCTGTGTAGAAAGATAATGTGCTAAATAAGTAGCCTCATAAATCTTAACCTAGAGGAAAGACATTTCATTTGCACTCTTATTCCATTGGCCACTCCTAACTTCACCGTGCAGGAAAGTACAGTCCTACCACATCATCTAGAAGATGAAATAGGATGGCCATCTTAAGGACTGCCATAAAAGGCTTAAAGAATTAATCATTAGATGTACTTCCTCACTGATGGTGGTCTGCTATGTCAGTTTCTTTTTCTTGATAATAACTGAAAGAAACATAAATAGATGGCTTTATACATCTCCTTGACATTACAGTTGTGTCACTGTTGAAAAATCTATTCATTTTATTTCTTTATGTGTGGCAAATTCATGCTTATTATACATTTTATTCATCAGTTTCACCTTTCTATAGGTACAAAGATGAAAGCAATAATCATTGATTAACAATGACCAAGAAGAAAGAATGGGTTGAAGACATCCCATAATTAATTCACTTGATTCAGTGAACATCTATGGAAGGCCTGCTCTGACCCAGTTTCCTGAGAGACTGTGGAAGCATGAAGATGACTAAGATGTAGATTCTGGCCTCAGGCTAAAAGAAAGTACACGAAAATGTTATGAGTGTTATAATGAATAATTTTTTCTTTGTATGGTAGTTTTTCATATATTAGACTTTTGTTATCATGTGTTCCTTTTATAATTGTGTTAAAAGGTAATTTTAAAAAATCAGCTATATTTTCATGAGAGTTCAGAATTGGTATAATTTACGTTCCCTAATTAAATGTCCTTAGGTACTTAACTGCAGCTACTAAATTTCTTCTTGTCTAGCTGTCATAGGATTCATTCTGGATTTACTGTTTTAAACACTACACAAGAAAGGGACGAGTGACATGGAGCTCCTTGCCACTTCAAATGGCTTCATCCATGAATCAAAGACATTGAGCATATGACTTTCCTGTTCATTCATAAATTCACTAACTGTTATACCTGAGAGATTGTGCTGGGCATACAAGGACGGCAGGGCCCACCTGAGCACGGCAAGCCAGTAAAAGCAAGGGTTTCTACCAAATCCACTCCATAAAATAGGCGTCCTTGTATCACATGATAAATGCCTGCCAGTTTTTATTTAGAGGTATTACAGTAGCAAAAGACCAAAACAACAATTTAATGCTTGATGAATATAGGAATGTATATGTGGTTAAGTCTATCAAATAGCCTGTTTAAATTGATCTTCACATGTTTACTATACAAAGTATTTAAAAATATATACTTATAATTCTTTTGCCAAAGTAAAATATAATTTCCATAAACACTGCATAGTCATTTTTTTGCATAGTCATTTTTAACAAGCTCAAGTTTCTTTTTTTTTTAACTTTTTTAAGAGTTTATTTATTTATTTATTTGTCAGAGAGATAGAGAGAGAGCACGAGCAGGGGGAATGGCAGGAGAGGAAGAAGCAGGCTCTCCACTGAACAAGGAGCCCAGTGAGGGACTTGATCCCAGGACTGTGGGATCATGACCTGAGCCTAAGGCAGATACTTAACCGACTGAGCCACCCAGGCGTCTCCAAGCTCAAATTTCTTGTCATATACATTGCTTTTCCATGTTCACTAATTTCATTCTCTGTTTTTCTATGTGTGCTCTTCATGTTTTATTCATCCAGAAAATGTGTCCATTTTGTCCCCAAAGTCTCCTTTGTTCTTCCCACTTCCAGTTGCCATGGATCCTAACCCTCTTGGTGTGGGCTCTGTTTATTGTTTGTTTAAAACAATTTCACTTCCTCAAGGATATCTGAAAGAGTTGTTAAATTTGATAGCAGTATCTAGCATTTCCATAGAGACATTTACACTCATATGCAGTTTCATAATTTCTAAGGACTTTCCTATCTGTGATCTTATCTGGTAGAGCAAAGGACAGGTTTGTTATCTTGAAGGTTATGCTGGGTAACCAGTCACCCACAGGCTGTTCTTCAAGAAGTGGATAAATTCAGAGGCACCTGGGGGGCTCAGTTGGTTAAATGACTGCTTTCGGCTCAGGTCATGATTCCAGGGTCCTGGGACCAAGCTCTGCATCGGGGTCCCTGCTCAGCAGAGAGCCTGCTTCTCTCTCCCTCTGCCTGCCTCTCTGCTTACCTGTGCTCTCTCTCTATCTCTCTGTCAAAGATATAAATAAAATCTTTAAAAAAAGAAGAAAAAGGGGTGCCTGGGTGGCTCAGTGGGTTAAAGCCTCTGCCTTCGGCTCAGGTCATGATCTCAGGGTCCTGGGATCGAGCCCCGCATCGGGCTCTCTGCTTAGTGGAGAACCTGCTTTCTCCTCTCCCTCTGCCTGCCTCTCTGCCTACTTGTGATCTGTCAAATAAATAAATCTTTAAAAAAAAAAAAAAGAAGAAGAAGTGCATGGATTTACAGCATGCTTCAAAAGGAAAATGCAGACTCACTAAGTACTACAAGGTACAGGCTGGGGGTACACCCTGTACTCTTTGCGGGTCATGCAAAATACAAACTTGAGGACTGGGGAGAAGCACCCAGGTGGATTCAGCACGGTCAGTAATGTTCTAGCTCTGAGGTTACATATCTTCTTTGAATGTATCACATGTTAAATATTTTTAAAAGAAAATGAAAAGACAACCCCTAACATTTCCACAAAGAATTACTGTTATTTCACCATGTAAGAAACATTACTCTAAAAATGTGTCTAGAACCTACCAATAACAGAAGCTGTAAGAGCAGAGACCGCACTAGGACTCAGCCTGGCCTCTGATTGAGCCTCAAGTAGGAAACACCACGGCTTGGGTTAAACACTCCTGCTTCCTGTCCTCAAATAACAGGGAGTTCTTAAAATTACCCCACTGATGGCAAACCCCAGAATTGCTGCTAAAAATATTATCAGAATTGAGATGTAATTCAACTTACATATTGGGATTAAAGCTATTTCTCCAAAGAGAAATTGCTTTTCTTAAAAACTATTAAAAGACCATGAAAATATTGAAAGTAAACATCTCATTTATCTTACCAGCAAAAAGCAAGATATATAGGCGTGTACCTGGAAATATCCTATGCTAATGAAACAGTAAATAAGGGCCATTTTTTAAAAATGATTTTATTTATGTATTTATTTGACAGAGAGAGACACAGCAAGAGAGGGAACACAAGCAGGGGTAGTGCAAGAGGGAGAAGCAGGCTTCCTGCCCAGCAGAGAGCCTGATGTGGGGCTCAATCCCAGGACCCTGGGACCATGACCCGAGCTAAAGTCAGACGTTTAAAGACTGAGCCACCCAGGCACCCCTAGGACCATTATTTTTTTAATCTCAATTTTTTGTGCTTTAAACAGACTAATTCTCACTATAATTCCAGGAAGTAGCTGTTAATGTCCCATCTGGACCTGAGGAAAACAAGTTCAGGTAATAGAGTCAGCTCTAAGATGCCAAACTGCCCCCAGCAGGGTCAAGCCAGCTACCTTTATTTTTCTCCAAAGCCCTCTCATGCCCCACTATCCCTTAGTCAGTTGTTCAACCAGTCAGAGAAAACTGAGATGCTGCCAAGGACATTTGATCCGAATGTCAAGTCATCTTCGTTCCCAGGTAGGAAAACTCAATATTAAAAAGAAATTCTTTTGGGGGCGCCTGGGTGGCTCAGTGGGTTAAAGCCTCTGCCTTCGGCTCAGGTCATGATCCCAGGGTCCTGGGATCAAGCCCCACATCTGGCTCTCTGCTCAGCGGGGAGCCTGTTCCCCACCCCCCTCTCTGCCTGCCTCTCTGCCTACTTGTGATCTCTTTCTGTCAAATAAATTTTTAAAAATCTTTAAAAAAAAAAAAGTTCTTTTTTTTTTTTCAAAGTAATGTACAGATTTAATGTAACTTCTGCCAAAATCCAAATGGGACTTTCTTTTTGGGAAAAGAGACCATTTGTGGCAATGTTTCCCCAAAGTTCACTGAAAAGCATAAAAAAGCAATGAATGCATGTGCTTACCTCTGCTCTCTTTCAAGCAGATGAGATCGCAGACTTTAGAAGCAATGAAGTCACAAGGATAAGAAAGTACAAGAGATAATGACAATGAATGAGGGATAATATACCTGCCCATTTTTGAACAATGGATGGTAGAGGGGAAAATGTTAAAAAAAAAAAAAAAAAAAAAAAAGAGGAAAAAAAAATCCCCCAAATATAGAAAAAAACAGGAGAAAAGGGAAAAAAAGAGAAAAAAAAAAAAAAAAAAAGCAGATGTCAAAGAACTAGCCCAAAGAGACGGCAGTCAGCGGGAAACAAGCCAATTCACATCACAGAATCCCAGAAGGTTCCACAATTAGAGAGTAAAAAAGAGGGGGCCAAAAGTAGGAGACAGTATCAATAGGAAAAGTTGGCTTTCACGTCCTCTTCCCCCACCCCACAGCAATACGTACTAAGTTTATCCTCAGAAGGAAGTTTTTAAAAGAAGCTCCAGATTACAAGGCACCAAGTACGGAAGAGGGGAGAGGTGTGTCACTGAACTGAGCCATGCCGACCCCTGCCTGACCGAGCTCCCAGAACTCCAGCAGTCAAGCTCAGACCCACAGGCAGGAGTCTGGAGCTTTCTTTTCCAGGAGAAAATGACCAGCCCAAGGAAAAATACCTATAGATATGAGGATTGGAAGGCTCTTTCAATGAAGTGAAGCCCACCAAATGATAGACTAAATCTCATTCTTAAATATGACCAGACCACCAAGGATAACCATATATTTGCAGACAAGCTTGTAGTAGGAAACAAAGAGATTAAAATAAACAGGGATGTAAAAGGATTTGAAAGAAAAAGACATCAAGGAACAAAAGAAAACTAACAGAAAGAGGAAAAAAGTAATGTCATATGAGAGTTCATCCATGAAACAAGAACAGGAGTCTGTAAAAAAAAGCGAAAAAGAGTAACATAAAGCTCTTAAAATTAAAAATGAAATATTTACTTCGCCACCATACAATTCTTTTTAAGCCGGTTGGAACTTTAGTTCCAGAATATTACGATACTGTTCATTTATGTCTCTTATTTTAGGCTGTCTTTTATCAGAGTTATATTAAAATTTCTCCAAATATATGTTTTAAAACACATTTGGCTAATCTAGGAGATTGGTGGCTTTGGTGTTTAATACTGTTTTGTGTATGCACTGACTTTCCTTTTGTCGGTTCAGCATTGTGATGGATTTTAATGAATAGTGTACTTCCTTAAACATTTTTCCAGAAATAATGGATTGATAGAACATTCCATAATACTGACATGTCACAAAGTATATTCTTCTGTGTGGCTGTGTGAATACTGCTTTGTCTACGTAAAGTACTCTAACCTCAAAGTCCTAATTTTCTTGTTCCTTTGTCCAGGCAATTAGTGAAGCAAATGAGCTATTTGATAACACTATTGGTCTCTTCCATCTTTTTTTTTTTAATTTAAATGTTTATAAATTTATCTCTTTTCCTATGAAATTATAACATATTGTTAGGATACGTATATGTGTGTATCTCTTTCAATATTCTATAGGGGTTTAGCAGGACTTTTTTTTTTTTTAAGATTTTATTCATTTGTTTGAGAGAGAGTGAGTAAGAGAGAGAGCATGATCAGGGGGAAGGGCAGAGGGAGAGAGAGAAGCAAACTCCCTTACTGAGCAGGGAGCCCAAAGTGAGGCTCAATCCCAGGACCCTGGGATCACTACCTAAGCTGAAGGCAGACACTTAACTGAGCTATCCAGGTACCCCCTCATGGGGATTTCATACCAGAAACCTCAACTCTCTTTAGCACAGGTAAATTTTCTTCTAGATACCTTAAATTTTTTTCCTTCCTTATATCTTTAAATGTTGCTACTTCTCCACGTGCTTCAAGTTAGAGTCAGTGAGGAGAATAAATGTATATGTTAGATACGCTGAATCTAGCCTCTTAGTCATTTATTTTCATAATGCCGATCTATTTACATTTTCACTCTACGTTCTGTGAAAATTCCTTGAATTAGATTCTAAATCCCCAACCCAATTCCTAGCAGTGTTTAATTGGTATTTGTTGCCAGTATTGGTGGGGCTGCCGGCAAGCAAATTTTCAATTTTCTTCTTCATAGCAGCTACTTTTTTGGCATATCCCCCTCAACTGTCCTTGAGATAGCTAATTGGAGTGTATTTAAATGCCTCTTCTATTTTCTATAGGATTCATTCTATTTTACACATTTTCCCTCAACATGTCACATCTTACCCCCATCATGTGATCTCATCTGATAGAGCTAAGTGTCTTTAGGTAAGAGTCTTTATTGTTCACCCATATTTACCAAATGAAAAAATATATCAATTTTTTTTTACAAGAACAGGTTTGACTAAGCACTGTCTGTGTGCTAGGCACAGTGCTAAGTAATATAATGTTATCTCATATAAACCCCAAAATAATTCTATGAGATAAATGTTATCACCCTGAGTGTCACCCAGGTGTGAAAGGACATAAGTGGCCCTGCTGCGTTATGAATTCTGTCCAAATTATTGAGGTCTTTGGCCCTTCAACCCCACTTGGTCCTCCAGCCTCTGTTTGAGACCAATGGGACATCTGTGTAGTTAGAGCTATGAGTGCCCAGAGGTCTAGGAGGAACACCGGAACCGATTTTTCTTTCTCTTTTCTGTATTTGTTGTGTGAGTACAGTCAGTGGAGACCTCCTTCCCTTTGCCCAGATAGAAGCCAGCTATAGCCCATGCCAACCGGTTTGATTTCTTGGTCATTCTGATCTCTTTAAAATGTTGGTTCAGTGGTAGTACCCTTCCTTCAATGTTAAAAAATCTGACATCAATTGTTATTATTACTGAGCAGAGTTATGGGCACTGTAACTAAAGGCTAAGGTTCCAAAGTTACAGAACCTTGGTTCAAATCCTGGCTTTACAAATTACTCTGAATTTGAGCGAGCTATTTTACTTCTCTAAATATTTGCTTTTCTGTA